>MJUU01072236.1:93130-105553 GCA_002080025.1 Modiolus philippinarum
TATTAGCGGCCATCGTCACTAAAATCATACATTTGTATAGGGATCATTATATAACCATGCTTAGTTAATATCGATATATGAAACTGTTTTCAAGAATAAGCAATTCACAAAACATTTCCCCATTGGGTCCAACATTTAAGTTAGATCTGCAGTGGTGGCCATCTTGGAATCGTGATCGGTACTTAATCATTCATTTGTTTACTGACCATCGTTACAATGCACAGTTAAAATCAAATTGATATATGAAACGGTTTTCAATAATTTATAATTTACGGGGTCCTTTGTAAAACTATATTCTCCGGTGGAGGCCATCTTTGATGAGATGCGAGACATATATAGAAATTGTAGTTCTTGATACGATGAACGATGAACACTTTTGCTATTTAAACTTGACCTCTATCTCAAAGCGTTTTTTTTTTTGGAAAATAAGACAAAATGTATAAAATTACGAACATTTGACCTATTAATGAACATTTGACCTTTTAATATAGATTACACAAAAGACACCGATTACAACAGTTTCAAAATTGCCGAGCTTTTAAACATTTTGAATTTAAACTACCGAGAGTGGATAAAATATGGTCATTATCGGGTTAAAGTGGTGTAATCTTTTTCTCTAAGGATAAACACAGATAATTGTATTCCCAATGGATTTGGCGGGAAATAGCACAAGACTATCTATATTCAACATATGTTGAATATGAAAAATTACTGAACCGGTCAGAACCAGTTTAGTCTTCATATATCATTAAAGAAAGGGCGATAACTTCTTTCAAGGTATTTAGATTTTGTTAAAAAGTTCAAGGTGGGTAGATCTTGATATTCTGAATTTGCTATTCAAAGTTTACCTCAATCTGTTATAGTTTTCTAATTTTTTGGCAAAAAACTGAAATCTACCCTTATGATCTATTTTTAGTAACAACGACTACAATGTATGTTGTTTGATCTTCGGACTAATCGAACACAATTTCACAATTGCATACCCTTGTGATTGATTATTCAGTAATTTCGTCGTGTGAATATTATACTGTTATAACTCCACTTTTTGAAAAATTGGAGATATTAACAATGCAGTTCGGCTAATTTTATACTGATCTATCTCCCTACGGTGAGATCACTCTACATTAGTGAGTTCTTGTATGATTTTCAGGGTACACCCCGATGTTATATCTCCATTGTCCATTAGAAAAGCATGTACATCGTGAGAAACTTCAACCCTGTAGTTGCTATAATGTTACATCTCCAGGACTTATAACATTTTTTTTTTTTTGGTTTTTAAAGTAAGATTTTGAAAATCAGAATGTTACAACAGCCAAAAAGGGGGGAATTAATTCTCTAATGTAATGAATAAACTTCATTTAAAAGATTCATTTTACTGGCTTTTTATGTACAAAATGTCGTTTTGAAACTTTGATGCGACTTTCTACCAACAGTTTGGAAAAAATAGACCTCAAACTTTAAATCGATTTTTCTCAGTTTCTGAAAATTGTGATATACAACAGTATAATATTCACACGACAATTTGTCAAGTGGATTTAGAGAAGAAGATTTTTTAAATTGTTGACGGACGGACGACGGATGCAAAATGACGGCAAAAGCTCATATAAACCTTATATTCCATAAGGAATCTGTTTCTATTATTATTATTATTATTAAACTGTTCACTATTCATAAAAAATACAAAAACCACTTACTTTCTTCCATCTTTATTCAGACGGCTTTATAGAATTCAAATTAAAATTTAATTTCCACAAACAATTATATAACGTACTGCCTTGAAAATGGCGTAGTTTAGATTTAGCATAGAAATTTATATAAGGTAAGACATAAGAAAAAAGTGTGCATATATTTCTACATTGTAACATGAAAATATCACGTGACTAAAAATGAAAAAAAAAAGTCAATGGAAAACACCTATCAATTTTTGTAAAATAGTGAAATGTTTTTGGATAGTTTTGAACAAACAAGATGTCAAAACGTATTAGAATTATCAGTTCTATGTTCCATTATAATAATATTCAAGAACGTTTAAAAATTGTGTCATGTATACTACACAGGCATCATTCCGTTTATCGAGAATAATGCACGTGAAGGACTAGGTAATGGTAGTCAAGTATTGCATGGGATGCGTGATGGATCAGGCAACGGTTCGTGGAGGACTTTTTATCGAGGAAATGATTATTTCATGATATTCTATTTATAAGGATAAACTTCTAAAATTAAAATATGGATGTCAAAATGGTTCAACAATACCTATCAATCCACGCTAAATTTGTGGTTGGAAAATGCATAGTTTTCTCAAAAACGTTAAAGGCAGACTCCCCACCCACATTTTCTATGTGAAAATATGGTCACAAAAGGTGTTATTTCGTTTATTTCATTTACAAAATAGACTTAATTTTGCAAGATATTGATAAACTTTGATATTACAATAACCAATGAACTCATTTCTGCAAAAAAAAAATTCTATATACAATATATGAACATTGAAAACATAAAAACCGATATTTTCTGTCCGGGAAGGATCAGGCAACGAAGAATTGAGCTCGTGAAGGATCCTCGTGAAGGACTAAACCTTCAAAGAGACTGGTTTGTAAATTGATTGAATTATTCGTTAGAGTTTAACTCCAGTGAACAATATTTCAGCTTTATCAGAACGAATGCTATTTATCAATTGAATAATATTAGTAACAGAAAAAAAGGTGGAAGGGATAACCGGAGCAACGAGTTTTGATTGCCACTGGAAAATGGATGAAATATGTAGGGGCAGGAAATTTAGCCAAAGTGACTCTGCTCTCTTTAGAAAAAATATAGAGGTCTTTATACTGCATGGGTCGTAGCTTGTCTTCGTTCAGTTTAGCTAAATGGTTCGCAGTCAGGCTTCCTGTATTATGACATGACTAATCCGTATAGACAGGGCATCCACCAACTGTGGACGCACCGGCAGCTTTGTAGCCGGTGTCCTTCAAAACCGATTCAGGTGCCGGAAATGTGTAAATAAAAGTGTAATTAAACTTCATCAAATGCAATATGGGATTAATGCATTCAGAAGTCTTCCCTGAAACCACAGCAGCAAAGGTCACAATTGTATGATGGCCCCATTTGCAAAATTATGTTGATAATGTTCATGCCTCATCCAAGGTGGTTGCCAGTAGAATAATAAAATTTAAGTGATCGCCTCTTAGATTATCAGAAAGCCATGGTCTACGTGTTCGGTTCAGGCTCTTAAGAAACGCATGTCTTCACAAGAAAATAATAAAATATTTAAATCAAAACCTGCTTAAAAGAAAAATAAATTGGTTATCAGATTTTCTTCAAGATCGTAAAATAGGTAGATCGTGTCATGCTTATTACTTTTGCTTATAACAGATTTTTTATATCTGTAACTGTTTTGAATATTTGTAGAAAGCAATTTACCCTTTTGTACTATGTTTTGAAATGGAAGCCATTTTTTTGTCCTCGGACTAATCGGGAACAATTTTGAATTTAGATACACTGGTTATGATTCAGGCCAAGTTTGTTTAAAATGGGCTCAGTGCTATCAGGAGAGAAGATATTTGAAAACGTTTATGACGGATGACAAGTGAGGCAATAAAAAAAATAAATAGTCCAAGGGCGCATGCAACGAAACACCAATAATAAGTATCTCTTTACTATCATATGAAGAACAAACTTTTGTTCGAATTTTAATGTTTAGCTTTTTAGTCAAATACTATTTTTTTAGGATTTACGTACAGAACATGTAAATGTGACACAAAAGAAGTCTCTCCTAAAGAAGACTGCTGTCAACAAAGATCAACTACTTTACAAAAATCAAGTAATACTATACACTTTCAACAAAATATTCCCTTCCATTGATTTTTTAGCATTGGTTATCTGTTAAAGAAATGACCATGTATGTATAGTAGCAATAAAAATTTTGACATAAAAACAATAGCCCATTTTTTTAATAAAAACTAAAAACTTATTTTTCCCTAATAACAATAGCCTATTTTTTCATGATAACCTTTTTTCTCGTAATAACAAACCCTGTTTTATGATACATAAAACCAGAGGCTCATATGAGCCTGTATCGTTCATCTGGCGGCTACTAATCTACTATGTCCACAGGATTAAATGATTTATCTGAAGTGACAGCCATTATTTCTATGATTGGTAGTAAATCAATCATCTGGTAGATTAATGCCATGATAATATCAACTTGGTATATGAAACGGTTTTCAAGAATTAGCAATTTACAATATTTTCCCGTAGGGTCCAGTGTTAAACTATCTTAGATTTATGATCGGTAACAAAATCATGCGTTTGATTTATGAACATTATGTTATCTTGCTTAGTTAATATCAACTGATGAAAGAAACTGTTTTCAAGAATTTTCAAGAATTTACAGTTTACAACATTTTACCATAGGGTCCTATTTTAAACTAAGATCTGTATTAGCGGCCATCGTCACTAAAATCATACATTTGTTTAGGGACCATTATATAACCATGCTTAGTTAATATCGATATATGAAACTGTTTTCAAGAATAAGCAATTCAAAAAACATTTCCCCATTGGGTCCAACATTTAAGTTAGATCTGCAGTGGTGGCCATCTTGGAATCGTGATCGGTACTTAATCATTCATTTGTTTACTGACCATCGTTACAATGCACAGTTAAAATCAAATTGATATATGAAACGGTTTTCAATAATTTATAATTTACGGGGTCCTTTGTAAAACTATGTTCTCCGGTGGAGGCCATCTTTGATGAGATGCGAGACATATATAGAAATTGTAGTTCTTGATACGATGAACACTTTTGCTATTTAAACTTGACCTCTATTTCCAAGGGTTTTTTTTTTTTTTTTTTTTTTTTTTTTTTTTGGAAAATAAGACAAAATGTATAAAATTACGAAAATTTGACCTATTAATACAGATTACACAAAAGACACCGATTAAAACAGCATTTATCCACTTCAAATAGCTATATTTCAAAATTGCCCGGCCTTTTAACATTTTGAACTTAAACTACCGAGAGTGGGTAAAATATGGTCATAATCGAGTTAAAGTGGTGTAATCTTTTTCTCTAATGATAAACACAGATAATTGTATTCCCAATCGATTTGGCGGGAAATAGCACAAGACTATCTATATTCAACATATTTTGAATATGAAAAATTACTGAACCGGTCAGAACCAGTTTAATCTTCATATATCATTAAAGAAAGGGCGATAACTTCTTTCAAGGCATTTAGATTTTTTTAAAAAGTTCAAGGTGGGTAGATCTTGATATTCTGAATATTTTTGCTATTCAAAGTTAACCTGAATCTGTTATAGTTTTCTAATTTTTTTGGCAAAAAACTGAAATCTACCCTTATGATCTATTTTTAGTAACAACGACTACAATGTATGTTGTTTGATCTTCGGACCAATCGAACACAATTTCACAATTGCATACCTTTATGATTGATTATTCAGTAATTTTGTCGTGTGAATATGTATATATCGATAAACTTTGATATTACAATAACCAATGAACTCATTTCTGCAAGAAAAAAATTCTATATACAATATATGAACATTGAAAACATAAAAACCGATATTTTCTGTCCGGGAAGGATCAGACAACGAAGAATTGAGCTCGTGAAGGATCCTCGTGAAGGACTAAACCTTCAAAGAGACTGGTTTGTAAATTGATTGAATTATTAGAGTTTTACTCCAGTGAACAATATTTCAGCTATATTAGAACGAATGCTATTTATCGATTGAATAATATTAGTAACAGAAAAAAGGTGGAAGGGATAACCGGAGCAACGAGTTTTGATTGCCACTGGAAAATGGATGAAATATGTAGGGGAAGGAAATTTAGCCAAAGTGACTCTGCTCTCTTTAGAAAAAATATAGAGGTCTTTATACTGCATGGGTCGTGGCTTGTCTTCGTTCAGTTTATCTAAATGGTTCGCAGTCAGGCTTCCTGTATTATGACATGACTAATCCGCATAGACAGGACATCCACCAACTGTGGACGCACCGCAGCTTTGTAGCCGGTGTCCTTGAAAACCGATTCAGGTGCCGGAAATGTGTAAATTAAAGTGTAATTAAACTTCATCAAATGCAAATTAGGCATCCATATATAACTCATGAAATATGTAATGAGGTAAAATTTGAAGCGCATTGAAAGCCTAATACCTTAAATAGTAAAATACACACTGTCTGGTTCAACATGAATAAAGTCAAACTAAATCAGTTTTAAGCAAAATATGCTAATAAGGATCAATTACCTTTTTTAGAGAGCATTATAAACTACAATAAAGCGGCATTTTATGGCTGATTTTTCGAAACTGAAGAAAAATTAAAATAATGATTTATCTTGATCAAAAAGTTTTAAAACGTAATAATATTGCATACGTTATAGAATTTGCAAATCTCTCATTTTATTACTTAAACTGTTATAAAATATGATTTAAAACAAGAATGTGTCTCCTAAGACACAGATGCCCAATCCATCATCCTGCAAATGAAATTGAACACAATTTTTGCTGTATTCTTTGTCATTATTATGTTGAATGGGTGTACAAATTTTCATGAAGATCCTACTAACCGTCTCCGAGAAATCAGCTTAAACGCAAAGGCGAACCTGAAGTTTGACTGACGGACGTATGAATAAATCAGATGGACCCCCTTTAAAGATGTAAATTGTTCAGAAATATTTCAATTTGTGTTATATTACAGATCAATGTTTTAATTTTATTTAGAATGATAATTTAAAACATGTACAAGAAAAGTTATTTAAAAAACTTAAAATGCTTGTTTTTCCTACATTTTGCTTACAAATGTTCCTCATACCGTCGGGAAACCGTTCCAAATGATAGATAAGATAGAAAAAGGTTTTTGGTACAGGCATTTCAAAAGAAATGGTGGGTTAAACCGGTTTTAGAGATAGCCATACCTCCCTTTCCATTGCGGTAGTGTCTGATAGCAAATCAACAGCAATTGCCATTGAAAGGTCGTACACAGTTAAAAGAAATGATCATCCTAGTATTAAGTAAAGGGTGAATCAGAGTTTGTACTGACACTTCAAATTTTTACACAAGGGACTTTTTAATGATCGTAAGAGGTGGAAGTTTTTTAAGCCTAGATTAATAAGGCGGTCACGGAAATAACTGTGTCTAATGAGAAAGTCTCTATAATTTGTGCTAGCTCTCGCATAGTTGTAGTGATTTTATGCTGTACATTTGTAAATATAACATGTATATTAATCGCACTTTATTAGATATTTTCTTTCTCGTCTGGTATCATTTACAGCGGAATTAATACATGAGATGACTTTATATGCGCACAACATATTGGGCAACCCATACTATTATATCCATTTTTTTAATCGTAAGTGAACGTTAGTCTGGGATCCTGACTCAATATTCTCTTTACCGTAAGCGGTTTCCGGTTCGAATATAGAGTCAGGTCACCAGCATTGAATCCGATTCAAATTTGAACCGGATTTCAACGTTCAGAATGTCTCTAAAGTTACGTAGGATCTGACGTCATGTATTTTTATTCCGAAATATAGGTACATGACGTAATATCCGGTGTTAATGTAAACAAACACAGCTGATTGAGATGAACACGATTTTACAATTGATTTCTGTGCTACTTGTGGCAAAAAACTTAGAAAAAACGATTAATCATTCAAAAGCTTGATAAGAAAAGCAGTTGGCGGCTTTATTTAAATTGTATACATTCTATCTTGATGCAGTTAAAAGAAACGCGCGAAATGCAAGTTCAACTTTTTGTAATCAGCATGGCGGTTTGTACAGCCAATCAAATTTGATAAGGGATTGCTGATGACCTGGGGTTATATTTGAAGTGAAGCTTGCGTAAAGGAAAATATTTTCCCAGGGTACCAGGTTAAAGAGAACGTCAGGGTTGTATACTTGCATCAGCAGATAAAATATCAAATTGTCATTGGCTCGGTCAAGTCGATCCTTCACGAACCCAAATTTACTTTGCTTGATCCTTCACGTGCAAGAAAAGAGCTTTTTCGTTCAAACGATCCAAGCAAAGATATGACATCATCTTAAAGCTTCCTTTGACAATATGTGTTCATATTTGTGGGAATATCATAACAAAAAATGAGAAAAGCATAACCATCGTATAAAAATATGGTCAAATGTGGGTATATGTTAATGAAAATTGTATAGGGTAAGGTACTGTCTTTTTCGTTTTTCAGAATACTGCAAGGTTTATTTGTAATTTTTTTTACACCAAAATAGCCATTGATGACTACCATTTTGACAGACAGTTTATTTTTTTTTAGATTTCATTTTTGCTTTTAAACAATTGTCTATTAAAGTTTAAAAATGACTAAAAATCACCGATTGAGTCCTTCACGAACCATTGCCCGATCCATCACGATTCCGATGTAATACTTGACCGCCATTACCTAGTCCTTCACGCGCATTTTTCTCGATAAGCGCTTTGATGCCCGTGATACATGTAATTTGACAAGACAATGTAATTACAACTTGTAAATTCAGTTTTTAACAGATACATCATTTTTATCCTAAGGCAATTCTCATTTAAACATGTGCATCCGATCTGTCACAGAGGGGACACAAAAATCTGAGCGCCAACGAAAACGAAAAACTTAATATTTGAGATTTTTTTTTTTTTTGCAAGAATAAACTTTCAACAAACTGCGAATTTACTCGTTATATTACATGTTTAAAAACTATTTTCGGCATGCATGATTTTTTTAAACCACACAATGGAATGCACACTGGTGGTGTTTTGGTTGGTTTTCTTTATTTTCCATTACGAAGCCTTACCCAGAGAAAACATTTTCTCGTCTCAATATTTTGGGAACAATTGAATGCTAGTGGTTTAAACATCCCTCTGACTGTTTCTCAAAATGCCTTTTTCCATTAACAGACATTACTTTCACCTTGATCTTCTCTGAACGACCACTTTGAATCGGTTCGAAATTTTGTCAGCATCTATTGGATTGTGTCAGAAACATTTTTGCAAAGAAGTATAGCCATTAAGGCGTGAATTTTGTTCCTATATTGGGTCATTTTCAGAATATGCTCAAAATCGTGTAAGGTGGTCTCTGGTACATGTACTTCTTAGAAATAAAATTAATATATACCACTCGTGTATGTTTTCTGACTTATTAGCAGTCGAAAATGACCGTAAATAGCCTTTTTGTCAATTTTGGCTATTTTACAGTGTTTGAGAAAATGGTACTACCCAAAGGACACTGAGAACCAAAACCATTTTTTTTGCGAATGTATGAACATTTGCCCTTTCAAATGGCAGTTGGTTATTTTGGTTCTGGAGGTCCTTTACAATAAATTTTAACAAGAACCTACAAAAATCGTAGAAATTTGTCAAAATTGCATTCAAGTGGCAAGTTCAGTGGCTGAATCTTTAATTCAAATGTGTAAAAATGCATTTGAATTTATTTTGTTCTGATCATGTATATAACAGATGACTTTTAACACTGTTTTCGAGAAGATTTAATGCCAACTATTTCATTTTCGGCGCAGGGAAAGTTATTTCTTCTTAGGGGGGTATAACCCCCCCCCCTTTTTGGACTCGGGACTTGGGCCTTATTTTCGGCGTTCTTTGGACTTGACCACTGGATTCCATGGACTCGACAGTCTAAGGATTTTGTACTTGTATTTCAATTTGAAAAAAAAAATAAAAAATTAAAAGATTTTAAATTGATCAAAAATGAAAAAACATCTTGGATCAAATTCAATCTACTGTCTTCATTATCCATTATGCAGTGACCATTTGACCATTTCTGTCAATAAAAAGAAAGCAAAACATAAATTCTAACATGGCTCTTGTTAATCGTCAACCAGTATAATACTCGATAACCATACATTTCGCACATGCGCAAATGGTATCGGAATATGAGTAAACGGATGAAAAACAACGATGTCTTTAATTTTCTTCGCCATAAGTTTATAAAGGAAATAAAGGTTAAGAACAGTTTTTAACTAAATCATGCCATTCAGACACGTAAATGTGTATTCTTTTGCTTTCGACTTGAATTTTGAACTTGCATCTGTTTGAAAAACGTCAGATTGTGTATTGTGACGTTATAAACATAGACAGCAATGGAGACGGGGAAATCCGCCTTCTCTTAGGTCGCTTCAGAATGGAAAATTCCATTTTCTGTCATATTAGAATCGAAATAATTCACGGCAGGTATATGGTTATTGTCATTTAACCATGGGCTGGGCCTTTATATTCGAAAATTTAACCCCTCGCTGACGATCTGGGTTAAATTCGAATATAATGGCCCAGCAAATGGTTAAATTTCCAATAACCATATACCTGCCATGAATTATTTCTTAAACAAAAACAAAAAAAAACTGTGTGGTCATTGCTTTTCCCATCAGATTTCGTTTTTCGTATTTGATTGCATAAAAGTGATTGAATCCAATGTAAATTGTGGCAGTAAAGTTTCCAAGGTTGAAAATCAAAACTTCTGCTATGCGGTGCTGTGTTGAATGGAGGAAAAATAGACTTGATTGAAAGGTAAAACAAATGTAGTGTTGTATAGTGTTGTATTCCATGCTCTCTCTTTAAACTTTCATTATTGAAGCAAACAGTTATAGGGTAAACTCATCCCAAGACGGACATTGAATTTTGGAACTGAACATTCTTTGTTTTATGCAATTTCTTGTCTTAACATAAGGGTAATTCCTCCTTATTTTGATAATATGGAACCACCCATTATTTCATATACTTACAAAAAACCTACAAGAGATCTTATTTTTAATTATTCATCCGTTACCAAAAATCCTGAAATTAATCAAAATTCACCCTTGACCTGAAATTGTGCAAGCTCGAAGTTTCGATATGAACCTAGTGGTCATGTTATTACAGGAGACCTCAACATCGTCCAGGACCGAGAGGTAAAAAACGTTTCTCCAAAAAAGACCCATTAAAAATAATGTGGAAGGACAGTCGTGATGTAATTAAAAAAGCCATCATGTCATTCTGTAAAAAGCGGTATAAAAGAGAAAATGCGGATAAAAAATCATTAGACACTTTCATTAACAAATGCATGGAAGTTGTTGATATCCGAATAAATCATTTTGTTTTGAAACACATTATAAGCAGCAGAATACCATTCCTGCTATTTCAAAAATCAAACAGAAAGTAAAAGAATTGAAAAAAGAGTATATATTTGTTCCGCCATATAAAGCAGCCAATAATGTGGTCGTTGTTTGACGTAAGTATTACATCGAGGTGCTTCGGAATGAAATTACCAATTCTAGTACATTTCAAGGTACAACGTCAACAGAAACACAAATAATTGATGATCACATGATAGCTACAGCTGAACTTAAAGTACTTCTAATTATAAAAGCATTCCTACTATGTATTGGCTTCCTAAACTACACAAAAATTCTTTCAAATTTCGTCTTGTTTCGGCATCTAGTAAATGTTCAACTACACATATTTCTGTGTTATTGACCAGTGCATTTACTACCATAAAAAATCTCGTCATCAACTTTAGCAACAAATGTTATTAACTACTTTTGGAGTGTTAAAAATTCGGTAGAAGTTTTGGAAAGACTTCAATCTGTTAATGAAGCATACACCTCCATCGATAGCTATGATTTTTCTAACCTCTATACTACATTACGGCATACACTCATCAAAGAGAAATTTTCGTATTTGATCAAATTGTCCTTAAAAAAATCAGGATGTACGTACATTTGTTGCAATACATTTAAATCGTTTTTCAGTGACGACAAATATGACAAATATACCAACTGGACTTGTCAGGATATGATAAAAGCATTAAATTTTCTTCTTGATAATATTTTTGTTCGTTTCGGTGATACAGTCTATCAGCAAAAAATAGGTATTCCTATGGGTACCAACTGTGCACCTCTCATAGCAGATTTATTTCTTTATTGCTACGAGTCACAATTCATGGCAAAAATTCAAAAAGACCCTTCTAAACAGCATTTAGTGGATAAATTTAACAATACATATAGATATTTGGACGATATTTTGGCTTTAAATAATCCTGAATTTTCTAAATTTACAGATGAAATTTATCCTGCAGAACTTACTTTAAATAAATCCAATAGCAGCAGTGATTATACTCCTTTTCTTGATCTTGATATATCAATAAATCAAGGAAAGTTAAACACTAAGGTTTATGATAAAAGGGATGATTTCTCATTCCCTATAGTCAATTTCCCCCATTTCGACGGCGATGTTCCGTTAGCCCCTTCTTACGGGGTCTACATTTCACAACTTGTTCGATATGCACGAGTATGTAGTAATGTTTCTGACTTCAACGACCGAAATCTTTGTCTCACTGAAAAACTTCTGCATCAAGGTTTTAGATATCATAAATTGATAAAAACATTCTCTAAATTTTATTATAGATACATTGACTTATTAA
>MJUU01072236.1:106128-120503 GCA_002080025.1 Modiolus philippinarum
ATTTTTGCGCCTGTCCCAAGTCAGGAATATGTTGGTCATTGCCTTGTCCTTGTCTTCTTATAAAATTTTAGTTTCTTGATATTTGGGTTATTGGATGTGGTTTGTTTCCATTGATTTATTCACTTTTTTACCTTTTCGGGGCCATTTAGGGCTTACTATATGGTGTGAGGTTCCTCACTGTGTTGAAGACCATATAGTGACCCCTAGATGTTTTGTTTTTGGTCGTTTAAACCTGGATATGGGATGTTGTCTCCTTGACATTTACCCCATTTCCTTTCTTTTTCATAAGGGTAATGGCCAGAATTTCTTATGCATTCTGCTGAAACTAGTGGGTCTAATACAATTTTAAAGACTTCTGTAGCGTCACAACTTTTATGTAGCTCCTATAAGTGACTAGCGAGGTAATTTTTGCCTTCGAACTACTTTAGGAGTCCCTGTCATATAAAGCTATTTAACCTTGAAGTGTTACCCTAGAACACTGAATAACTTTATCTCTAAAGACCATTAAGTATTATATACATTGTTTTAGTTCTTCACCACATTAGATGACTCAGTTATAAAAATACTCAGTTTAAATTTAAAATATGCAGAACATTCTTGGTAAAGCCTATAAACATTCATCTGAATAGAGTCTGAATTGTTTCTAATCATGTTAACTGATGTAACGGAAAACAGTACATTCATAATCCAAATAAATCAACTCGTTTACATGTACATTCATGGGTTAGAGTTCTCATCCAAATAAATCAACTCGTTTACATGTATGATGGACTGATCAACATTACTACTAGAGACATATTTCGAGTTAATACTTCAAGACGTGGACATCTAAGAATAAAAATCTTCCATTTCAATATTACATAGAAGACAAACTAGAGAGACAGTCCCTTTTGAAAACTGATTTCTGTTCCTATAATGTTCCAGTCGCTAATTTAACTTCAATACATGCCCTTGATATATTTGAAGCTTTCCCATGTGTGAAGAGTCAAAAATTTAGTTTATGGTACAATAAATAAAAAAAAATGACAGTCATTCCTTAAATACCTAGTTTCTGACCCAATATCATTGTGAAATATTACACAGGTCTTAGTTTACTCAAGGGTATGGTGGTAGGTTGGTGTTCATTTTTTTTAAATGGGCATAAAGCCAAAAACTATGTTTAAATACATAAATCAAAAGAAATAATATCCGAGAAAGCTGCAAAACTGACACAAGCACTATATCAATTATTAACCAACTTTTCTAGCCCTTCGTAAAAGATTCCTTGTTCAAAATACAAAATTTTGACCAGCACTTTGATCCTTTTGGTTCAATAACCTTTCATACATTTTGATACTAGTTTTCCTACTCTATTGTCATCAGTGCTGCCAATGAGGTATAAATTGCCGAAATGGCAATCAGATTTACGATTTGATTTACTATCCTTCTGGCAGATAAAGCCTCCCATAATATCGTTTTCATTTGTAAAAATATTATATTAAAACTAGGCATTGGTTATACCCTGGGCAATCCAACCTACACAGCTACTACTCTGTCTAAGGATGAGATATTAAAGTACCATAAATCTATTTTGTTTTCTTTTGGGATTTCAACCAAAGATGAAGACACTGATCTCCCCTACTTGTACTGCATACAAAAATTGACTTTACTATCGGAGTTGACATGTTCAACACGTGTCTTATAAGAAGCAGGAGATGCTTACTCTACCTGATCCCACCCATGATCTTTTTATTGGGTCCGTGTTCTGGCTATGCTAGGGTGAGCTTTTGCCATCAGTTGGCGGCCGACGTCCGTCCGTCCGTGGTACACTTTTCATTGAGGATCTTCTCAGAAACTAATAATCTAATTTTTACCAAACTTAGTCACAAAGGTCCTTAGATTGTTCCTTACAAAAATGTATACGACAGGTCTTAACTTCATCCAAGATGGCCGCCAACAGGAACATGGTTTTAACATGGGACCCTATCTAACATACATTCAAAGATTTTCTCAGAAACTACTTATCAAAAAAACCAAACTTAACCACAATTGTGTTTAGATGCCTTTCCAAAAAAGGTATCCAGCAGGTCCGTACCTCATCCAAGATGTCCGCAAGCGGGAACAAAGGTTCAAGAAATACATTCAAAGATCTTCTTCTCAGAAACTACTAATCAAATTAAAACTAAACTTAGCCACAATGGTGTTTACATTATTCCATCCAAAAAAGGTATCCAGCAGGTCCGTAGCTCATCAAAGATGGCTGCCAGCAGGGAACATAATTTTAAGATTTTAAGGCGAACCACTATCTAAATTTTTATTTGAATTGAGGTCTTATATGGGTTATAATGGATGGTGGAGCTATAAGTTGCAATGGAAACCAGACCCGAAAACTGAAAAAAGGTATTTACTAGATATTTTATTAATAATTCAGAAATATGTATAGGTTAGATTACAAGGGGACCCCTGTCCACTTTTTTAAAAATGGACTCTGAATGTCTTAATTTCAGCAATATGTATGGCCTTGATAATATTTAAAGGGGAACGCCTGCCCAAATTTGTTTTTGAACGGTGTTTTGTTATGGGTTCTAATGGATGGTGAAGCTTTCTGTTGCCATGGAAACCAAGCTAAAATTTTAGAGAAAAAAATATTCTGCTAAATTTTATCATCTTTATGTTTTGTTTCAGAAATATGTAACACTAGTCAATAAGGAGAACCCCTTCACGATTTTTTTAAAGGAGCTTTTAATGTATGATTTCGGCAATAATTATTACCTAGATTGTAAGGAAAACCCCTGCCTAAATTATTTTTTAAAGGTGGACTGAAATGGGTCTAAATGGATAACACATTAAAAAACATTTGATAATCTATTCTGAAACCTCACAATGGTACTTTGATGGTACCTTCCGCAATAAAGGTATCTGAGGTGACCATACCTCATCCATTATAACTGCCAGCATCAAGATTGTTTATATTGGATTGCAATTAAAGAATAAGGCATCTGAAACCACTAATCCAATTGGAACTAAACTTGATCGAATTTTCATTTGGCATCCAATCCAAGGTCGCCTCCAGCAGTGAACATAGTTTAACATTGGACGCTATTGAAAATGTCTTTTTTCTATGTCAGCCATGGTCTAAGTGAGCGATACAGGCTCTCGAGAGCCTCTTGTTGTATGTGTGTTTATCTTCTGACGTGCTCATGTTATGTCTTTCTTTCTTTGTTTTTCCTAGGATTGTTCGTTTTAGACTGACGGTTCGGTTCTAACTTACCGGACATCGTACAGATTGTAGAAATTATTCTTCCTATGCATCATCTTGAAACAAAAACTGTTATTTAACACAGGAACGAAGGGAGCTAATACAACTACAAGCCATGAATATGTTCATTCATTTCAAAATTCTCAATCATGTTTTTTAGTTCTTGAACAAACTGCAATACCAGTGAAAAACAATACTCGAGACTCGATCCTTTTGAGCGTACTCTTGACTTCATCTCAATTTTTTTTGTGTGTACTCTGGACTCAAGGGGGAGGGGATTATACCCTCTCTTTGTACCTTGTTACATTTTGTTTTCTCAAAATCAAGCATCAAACTATTTTTGCAACAACATATGATTTAAAAACACAAACCCGTTCCTGATTGGTTGCTTCTGAAGAGAACACATGAAAAGTCTGTTTAAGATTTGATGTTAAAAACCATGTAATGTTGTATGATTTAAATACAATGTAGTTCCTGTCAGCTTTGTTTTCTTTATCTTTTTTTCAAATCTTACAATGAACTAAAGCTTCTATTCTTGTAATTTGCATTTGAACAAAAATCAGTTATATCAAAATTTAACGTATTTGTATGAATGAATAGCATATTTTGTCATATATGTATACATATACATAAATATTACTACAACATCAATTGTAAAACTTGCACCACACATAGCAGTAATTTATACACTTTAAACTACTGTTGAGTGCAACAATACTGATGACAGAAAATTAATTATGAACTACATTGTTATCCATTATTCAGGACAATATTCTTAAAATGTCGGCTACTGGACATTGTCATCAACAGAATAATACATGCGGAATTTGTTTAGACAGTTTAACTGGCCCTAGAGAGCTCAATTGTAGACATGCATTTTGTTTGTCATGTTTAACCAGTCATATTGACCATGCGCGACAGGATTATGGAACTACCTTTTAGTGTCCACTTTGCAGACGCGAGTTTCAAATACCTGGGGAAATTGAAAGTAGGAGTATAGCCGAAGGTTTCCCCCAAAAACTTCCAAAGAAAACTGTACAGAAAAATAAAAGAAGTCGCCTAGCCTTGTTACCCCAAGAATTGAAGATCTCGGAAATAATACCTCAAACAGACCAAACACTTTAGATTCCGGGCATGTTGACGATATATTTTGTCTTCCAAGTACTCCAGATTCCGGAGGGCCAAATGATGTATTTTGCTTTTCCACTAGTCCCGACTTATTTGTTGGAAATGACGATTTATGTCGACGAACATTATTGGCGATTTTCAATCGCTATCATCTAACGTTATAAATAACTTCCACTTGCCGGACTTCAACAGAGGGGTTGATAATTCAACACAACGCCTCCTTTCTCCTACACGCATAAACAATTGACAACAAGGCAAACAAAAAAGAAACAAAACCCCCTGCAAAAAAAGACCAACAAAAATTAAATAAAACTTTAAAAACTCTAAAACTTTAAAAATTTTGTTAATTATATGCTTTATTAATAGAACATTTATCTTTATACGGATTTCATCATTTTTCAAACTACCAGCTAGTTTCCCCGTAATTTCAAATTACGATAATTGGTGCTAGAACCCGGAGCGTTAGCTGTTACATTTAAAGCTATTTGCGTTGCAAGATCTCGGTACGTTAACATAAAATATGGATTTTGGATTCCCAAGAGCAAGTGGAGAAAATATGTATTTCGGAGTTCCGAGATGGAGTTGGTGGTGTTCGCCAGATGCACAGAATTTTCATGCATATCAAGTAAGTTACTTTCATAGTAATGCTTTGGCAAACGGAAGACGAAAACAAAATTTCATAAAGTGCTTTCGATGTCGACTATTTGGACACTTTCAGAAACAGTGTAAATCCAGCAAAAAACAAAAATCAGAAAAGAACATTGCAAGAGATAAAATCCGTTTGATTACCTTCATTACAAGGAAGACGTGTGAAATTTTGCCGTTTTATGATTTGGACGAATCGGAATTCCGCAAAGAATGCGCAAGATATAATCACGGATCAAAATATGAGAACATGGTTTTACGTAGTGACATACAAGATTATCAGAGATGGTTTGAGGAAGCGGATGAGCAAAATGACGTTTTGAAAGAAGAAAATCAAAAATTAAAAGAACAATTAGAAGACATGAAAAAACAAAACAACGACATCACTAGAGAATTCGAACAATTTAAGGAGGATAATATTGAGGAATATAATGAATTTGTGGACCTGAAATTCGATTTAGAAATTGATGTAATCAATTACAAACAAGAAATCCAAAATTTGACAGAATGATTAATTCGGGAATTACATAAAATACGTCAAGTAGAAAACTTACTTGAAAACCAGACTATGCAACTCTGTCCGAATTCGTTTAGCTGTAACTGTTTTCAAGGGAACAACGTCAAGCGACACAACAACCACCAATGAGGTCGAGGAAACAGCAATTCAAGAATAAGTGGCCGTGCGTACAGAAGAGGCAAAATAACTTGGCCATCTTCTTGAGACTCTGGGATAGAGTCTAATTGGAGCAGGAAGGAGTTGTCGTAGTGTAAATTTTGACTATCTTTTTTGAACATTTTATAAATTTCCTAAATTAAATTTTGTTATTTTAAAGTTTAATTTGTTAGGTAAATTTTCTGCTTAACACCTGTCGCTAATCAAAATTAAGGTTTCGATTAACATTTGATTTAATTTACTTAATTCTTGTGTGAGTGATTGTTGTCTGCATGTCAACATTTGGTGTCATAATCAGTTCTACTCAGATTACGGTATAAATTGAGGAACACTTCTGGAGAAAGACAATTCGGATACCCGAACGAATATTGTGCGGATCCCGTATGCACGTAAATTGACTCTGTTTTCTACAGGCATTCACCGTATAGTTACATTATTGGATTACCATAAGATCGATGACTTTGTTTGTAATATGTAAAATTTTGTTGATTACTAGTATATGCTTTATAAATAGAACAGTTATCTTTATACGGATTTCATCATTTTTCAAACTACCAGCTAGTTCCCCCGTAATTACAAATTACGTAAATTGGTGCTAGAACCCGGAGCATTAGCTGTTACATTTATAGCTATTTGCGTTGCAAGATCTCGGTACGTTAACAGAAAATATGGATTTTGGATTCCCAAGAGCAAGTGGAGAATATATGTATTTCGGAGTTCCGAGATGGAGTTGGCGGTGTTCGCCAGATGCACAGAATTTTCATGCGTATCAAGTAAGTGACTTTCATAGTAATGCTTTGGCAAACGGAAGACGAAAACAAAATTTCATAAAGTGCTTTCGATGTCGACTATTTGGACATTTTCAGAAACAGTGTAAATCCAGCAAGAAACAAAAATCAGAAAAGAACATTGCAAGAGATAAAATCCGTTTGATTACCTTGATTACAAGGAAGACGTCTGAAATTTTGCCGTTTTATAATTTGGACGAATCGGAATTCCGCAAAGAATGCGCAAGATATAATCACGGAACAAAATATGAGAACATAGTTTTACGTAGTGACATACAAGATTATCAGAGATCGTTTGAGGAAGCGGATGAGCAAAATGACGTTTTGAAAGAAGAAAATCAAAAATTAAAAGAACANAGAGAATTCGAACAATTTAAGGAGGATAATATTGAGGAATATAATGAAGTTGTGGACCCGAATTTTGATTTAGAAATTGATGTAATCAATTACAAACAAGAAATTCAAAATTTGACAGAAAGATTCAATCGGGTATTACATAAAATATGTCAGCTAGAAAACTCACTTGAAAACCAGACTATGCAACCCTAGGGGAATTTGTTTAGCTGTAACTGTTTTCAAGGGAACAACGTCAAGCGACACAACAACCACCAACGAGGTCGAGGAAACAGCAATTCAAGAATAAGTGGCCGTGCGTACAGAAGAGGCAAAATAACTTGGCTATCTTCTTGAGACTCTGAGATACAGTCTAATTGGAGCAGGAAGGAGTTGTCGTAGTGTAAATTTTGACTATCTGTTTTTGAACATTTTATAAATTTCCTACATTAAATTTTGTTATTTTAAAGTTTAATTTGTTAGGTAAATTTTCTGGTTAACACCTGTCGCTAATCAAAATTAAGATTTCGATTAACATTTGATTTGATTTACTTAATTCTTGTGTGAGTGATTGTTGTCTGCATGTCAACATTTGGTGTCATAATCAGTTCTACTCAGATTTCGGTATAAATTGAGGAACACTTCTGGAGAAAGACAGTTCGGATACCCGAACGAATATTGTGCGGATCCCGTATGCACGTAAATTGACTCTGTTTTGTACAGGAACATAGGAAGTATAGTTACATTATTGGATTACCATAAGATCAGTGACTTTGTTTGTTATATGTAAAATTTTGTTGATTATATGCTTTATTAAAAGAACATTAATATCTTTATACGGATTTCATCATTTTTCAAACTACCGGCTAGTTCCCCCGTAATTTCAAATTACGATATATGTATCTTGTTTCATACCCTTAGGCAAATACTCATGTTGTTCAGAGGTAGCATTTTCGTATAGAAAACATCACAGTGATGTTTAAAAAATGACTTTTTGGTAAACAGGGAAGAAATCCGGTCGTCGACTTCTGTTATTTAGTCTTCAACTCTTCCGTTCGGATTCAAATATTAGATAAATATTGCAGTTAAATAAAGTTAGGTAATCGATGCCATCTTTCGTATATTATAAAATTGGGGATTGAGGTGTTGTATGCAACCCAAAAACCCAAGTAGGTAGAGATGCACCCAAATAAAGTAATACCCCGCCATATATGACGTCAACGGACGCCACCTTATCTTAACAGAATGACTCGAAGGTATCAATAATTCAGACCATGCAAGCTTACCGAAATTGGTCGATTCGCGATCGACCTTTTGCCATATATTCAAATATTGTTATACCTACGTCTTTCTTAAGATGTCACTGACGTCATCGAGTGTTGGTATGTCGTTTCCATAATGAGCCATAAGAAATGAGCCAGAGTGACATACGATGCCTAAATTAAAATACTCTTTGTTTGCTGTTCCGCGACCGAGACTAAAAATCCTCCCGATTGACAAAATTTTAGCTTGTAGAATTGTGATATTATTTTTAATAACCATTGATATTATTTATTTTATTTATCTTTAAATCAATTAACTGAGAAGCAACTTTGAAGCGATTAATTATATAACCAAGACTATTTGTATGGTAATTAATAATTCAACAAGAAAGACCTTTCAATAAAGATTATCATATTCAGGTTTGGGAACGGTGATTTCCTGGCACGGGTTATAAATTTTAGACATTTCCCTACAATGACTGTCGAGAGAATATTTTCCACAAACCTTTGATTACGTATTCGATTTACGTTACACCTGCAAAATTTCAACAAAGTAGACCGTAAGATAAAGATTTAATCATATGATAAAAAAGAAATTGGTACGGGGATTCCTTGATAAGGGTTACGAATTTTTAGACAACTTGAGATAATATTTTCAAGCAAATTTAACTTCTTAATTTTGATTTAGTAAAAACTGTTTAAATAACAGTATATCAAACTTGGCGTGTCTGCTGGATAATTTCAGCAAGTGGCGGAGACAATATATATGTTTCAGATTTTAAGATCATCCTTCCAAATGTAAATATCATGTCCCTACCCATTTCTTCATTTTCATCTTGTTGTCACTTGTGTATATTCCACCTTAATTTCTTTATGAGTAGAAACTGTTTAAATCAACAAAGTAAACACCACACTGTACTACTCCAGTCAAAGATGGAGACAATCGATATTTAACAGATAATAATAGTACTATAAAGATCTCAAGTTCATCAGTCTTAATGTAAATCTCCTGCCCTTATGCATATATTCGCTATCAACTAGTTGCCTATCTTTGAAATAACAGTATACATCACACTGGACTTGAAAGAAAGATTACTTTGGAACCAATACATTTTTCAGGTTATCCGCCGAGATCTTAGGTTAATCCTTAGTAAAGTAAATAACCTGCCCCTAATTTCAGCTTGTCCCTCCCAACTTCCTCCTTTCTAGTATACGCTTCAGATTTTTATTCTTTTTGATTTCATCAATCTTAATGTAAATATCCTGTCCAATATATCTATTTTCAACTCGTTGCCCCAATGGTCGCTTCAAAATTAAATTCTTATTCAGTAGATACTATTTAAATATAGTATACACCACACTGGATTTCAATGATTGATTACTCAAGAGACAATACAGATGTTTGAGACTACTAGTATCCCCCGCGATCTTAAGTTCATCCTTTCAAATGTGAATATCCTGCCCCTACCAATTTCTCCACTTTTATCTTGTTTCTCCAGTTCTAACTTCCTCCTTTCTTTCTCATTATACATCTACATGATTTCATCAATGTTACTGTAAATATCCTGTCCGTACCCATATATCCATTTTGAACTCGTTGCTCCGATGGTCTCTTCCAAATTAAGTTCTTGATTTGTCTTAATATAATTTTTATTAATAATAGGATACATCACTCTGGACTTGAATGAAAGATTACTATAGAGACAATTAAGTCATTGCCTGTTAAATATCCATCTCGGATGATAAAATAAAATACTTTCCCTATCTACCGACCCAGCAATCTCAATGTACAGTCGGAGAACTGCAAACAAATATATCTTTAATGTTGGCCTGACTATATATATAAATATAGAAGCATGTCAAAATTTGGAGAATGCTGTATTTTTGTTCTTGAATCGATAAAAACCTACATGACCATATCTTAAACAAAGGAAGAGATATGAAAATATGTGTCCAAATAAGGGAAATGCTTTATTTTTGTTCGCGAATCATTATAATACTATATTTTAAATAGAGCAGGGTATCACGTGACCATATATTGAAAATATGTCTGTAAATGGTAATCACCATATTTAGAAGTGAGGCAGGTCATCATGTGACAATATATTGAAGTCACGCCCAATTAGGTTAGTACTTAATATTCGATCGTGGATCAATGAGGACCTACTAAAGTAAAAGGCATTGCAGGACCTAGACATTGAGAGTTTTCTGAAATCTCCTCTGACATGCAAATGTTCCACCTCTCTTTCTGTTTAGAGTCCCTTTGGGAATGTCTTACCGGCGATCTTGAGATCATTAAAAATGAATTACTTCGGAAGGTGGTCTCCCATGTTCCGAATTTCAGAGAACTAAGGCACGCCGTTCTCGTCAAAACTATCGGGAAAGACATTTGTGTAAAATTACACATCGAGATTTTTTAATTACACACCGAGATTTTTTAAAATGCACTGTGATTTTTAAAATGCACCGCATCACACGCTGGGAAGGCTGAAACCATCTCGGTGCAAAGGTTTGAGTAGGCAACAAAAGACTTCGGATACCTTATGGTATACCTGAAGGTCCATCAGCACACCAAATTTCGTTAGGATTCTCAGTTGCAGTTTTAAATATAATTTTTTTCAGTTCTTTCCACTTTACACTTTTAACTCTGAACATTATTCTTCCACTTTTTCGGCCTCAGTGAAATCGTCCAAAGCAGATCTCAAGGACCATTATAGGTAATAAAGCTTTCAATTTTATTTAGAATTTTAGCCCTATATGTCCTAGTAAATTTGGGAGATTGAAAAAGGCTTGGAGTCTTAAATTGTAACTCTTAGGGAAAATGATATTTTGCATTTTTTTCATTGTATCATGTGTATCTCATAAGCTATCATGACTAGCTCCGGGAAACTTCATAGGAAGATTGCGTGTAATGCAAGATACGGTCGCAAAGCATTGGAAAACTAAGTACCGTTACTGATACTACGGAAACCATACCAAAAAGGGAAATTTAGAGATATCATATTTTGTGACAATTATACTAAGAATTACAATTATCTGTAAAGCCTATAAAATAAGGGTACTCCTACATTATTATCTTCTTTTTTGAGGGGTATGAAATGGTTAAAATAGATAATGTAGTATTTGGTTGCAATGAAAACTAAACCAGAAACCTGTAGTTAAGAGAAAGAAAACATGTTTTCTGCTGAAATATGATTCCATTTCAGCAACATCTTAAACGGGATATTAAGAGGAGTAATTTTTTGAAAAGGAGACTCCCAATGCAAAGAACTCTGATTTTGGAGACTTTTGTATCGTTCTGCAAACACCAATTATTTATATTTATTTTTAATTTTGCTTTTCATTTCAATTGGTTATAACAATTACACTTTTGGTCGTCATCATGAATTGAAAGATCGTTACAATGTTTTTATTTCACAAAAGAAAATGTACATCTTTGAGTATATCCAGAGTTTAAAACTACTATGACAAAACTGGACGTTTCGTTGGCAGTTTGCCGGGTCTCAGGAATTTCCCATTTACTCTCTATTTGCTATGGTACACTCTTGTCGACGTATTNAATAGGATTAAAACGATGAAATAAAATAAAAATTTAAAATAGATAAAATCCAGAAAATGGGCTCCTTACCACCGGAACCGCCGCACCTTTTGTTTTCGCCAATTCATCTCAGCGGATTCACATATTCTTACCCGATTTCTTCCCCGATTCGTTTGTTAAAAGGTTTTTAATGAAGAATAGATTTTGACACTGGTATACGTTAAACTCTAAATGACACGATCATATTCGTTCCAAATGCCATACTAAAGAAAACTATGTTTTTGAACAATTCGTGAGTACATACTTTTCACTACGGCAGAGACATATAATTAAATGTCTCTGACTACGGCAAGCTTTTCCAATAGTATTGGATTTGAAATCTCAAATTTGATAAAAAGAAAACGTAAGAAAACAAAAAGAAACGTAATGTAAAAGCTTTTATGTTGAAGTGTATTATAAATACATACAGCATAAGTAGCTTATAGTAGCATTATTTTGAAGTTGCTGAATGTGTGCAAATATATTTGGTACCTAATATCAATGGATTTTTATGGTTTCGTGAAAAGCTTTCCTGCAAACGCTGTACATGTTCATGTATATTTGATAACACCATGTTTGAATAATTAAGGATATTTACATATCCGATAACAAACAAAGCCCCCTGCTATGTTATGTCCTGTCGTAGAGATAACACCAAAAAAAATAGATTTTTGGGAGTCCATTCTAGATAAATAAATAAATAGTTAGTTAACCCTATAAAATGCATCGCAAATTCGAAGAACCCAACAATATTTCTATTCAAGTCATTTATGATAATATTGATCCTTTCAAACTGAGGTGTGGTTATGGGGTTTGGTTGGTGATATACCCACATATATCAATCTAAGGTGACGTTAAATTATAGAGATTTCAGTCAACTGAACAANTTTGTGTTTATAGGGTCTTTAAGTCTCGCCATGTGACCCTCGAGAAGTCACGATTAAAGTGCTATTCGAAGATGTTCCCCGCCAAAATATTACGTCCTACTATTATGACGTTCAAAAGTTTTGTTTGAAACGTCATTTATTTCTGTGCAAAATGTAACTTCCGGGTACAATTAATGTACCCGGAAGTTCCAAGATTAAACGAAACTTACAGACCCTATTTTACTACCATTTTCTTTCTTTTTCAGTCATCCTGATCCGATATCTGTAAACGTCTCAGACATACCAATAGACATGGGACGTTATGCTTTCAGATGTGCTAGGAAAGCTATCAACAGATTTTATGATGACACCGATATTGCAGGTTATGTAAAAAGAAAATTTGTTACGAAGTATGGTCCATCTTGGCACTGTATCGTTGGAGCGTCATTTGGCAGTGATGTCAGCACTAAAAAATCTGTTTGTTTCAAGGTGCGCCATGTAGACGTCCTCTTATTTAAGACATGAATGCAGGCCTGTTAGAAGGAATACAATTAAATTATTTAGTTTTATACATCATAAAAACTATGAAGTTTAAGAGGATACAAGTAATACTTAGTACATTAGACGGGAACTATTAACTCGAACATTTACAGAATGTTTATAATTATTATTGAACGTTGTCACTCTGTTTTTAGAATTCATACTGTTAGTACTTTAGCTTTGAGTATTGTATTTGTGGTGTTCGTGTGTTTTGTCCCAGAACAGATAAATTTAGGAGCGTTTTGTATATATGCCCCGACAGTCATGTTCCTCTCACATTAAAATCTAGCATTGTTTATCATGATGGTAATTAATTTTTATTGGTATGCATTTGTATTGACATCAATGCATTTCATGCTTTCATTATGATTTAATATAATCATTTAGATGAAATATTGGGATGGAAAAGTACGTTATTATGTTTTTTTTTTAATTACAGTTATTTATTGTTCACTGAAACTGTTACATTTAATTGCAAATCATCGCTGTTTACTTAACAAATAAATAACATAATAATATGATTGAAACTAATACATTTTATTTTCATTTTTTATCAAATCTTTTGATCTCAGTCAAATTGAAATACATGTAAACAAGAAAAATTAATTAAGTACAATATACAACACTGCATCCTTGTCAATATTTGTACACAGCTAATAATGTATTGAAATGACTTTCATTTTCTTTTTTTTCCAACAACAGGAGATATTTCCCCAATATATATATACACAACCTAAGTTGATTACATAAATATTTGCAAAATGAATTAACTCACTACATGAGCAGTTACATGGTTTCAGAATACATAAATATTTTTATTTCCAATAAAATTTATATATATATTAAATCAATGTATATCAATTCATACATTTATAGCTATAGCATATTTTCCCTCATGATTTTTAGGGATATTGGAAGATATTATCCTACTTTTCTATGGATTTTTAATTTACACTTCATATCTCCCAAGATAAAGACTTTGTGATAGTTGTTTAATTTAATAAGCTTGAGTTGGCAGAAGCATTGTTTGAAAGTAAAGATAGTTAAGAAAACTAATATTGCAACTGGAGGTTAATAGTTAAGGTTAGTTTATATTTTCAAAGGAAATTAGTTTACTTCCCAACTGACAAGACGACTGAATACAGAATTTCCTGAAAACCAATGTCAGTATTCTGTGCCTGAAGCACCTTAAATTGAATCAGTGGGACTTCAAAACAAAATTTCACCTAAATGTAACAAAGTATGAAAAGATAACCAATCATAGATATAAGCAAGAGTTGATGGCAATAATTTTGGATGCATTTATCAGTTCCAGAAACATTTTT
>MJUU01072236.1:124261-140629 GCA_002080025.1 Modiolus philippinarum
CATGTACCAATGACATACCGACAAAATGTGTGATGTACATTTTTTTTTCACAATCATACTGGCATGTACTAATGACGTACCGACAACATGTATGATGTACATTTTTTTTTCACAAACATACTGGCATGCACCAATGACATACCGACAACATGTATGATGTACTTTTATTCCCCACAATTATACTGGCATGTACCAATGACATACCGATAACATGTATGCTATTTTTTTTTTCACAATCATACTGGCATGTACTAATGACGTACCGACAACATGTATGATGTACATTTTTTTTTACAAACATACTGGCATGTACCAATGACATACCGACAACATGTATGATATANTTGGCATGTACTAGTATGGAATACCTACAACATGATATGATGTACATATACCTGTATTTTTTTGTTTTGTTATGGTCTTTTTTTTATATTCTTGACATGTACTAGTATGACATACCTTTTCTTTATTTTAACATAAGAACACAACATATGTGATGTACAAGGATCTACTGTACATTTTTTTTAAATTATTTTACGACATCATTCTGCAATTATCAATGCAGAAACTTGTTTGATTTGTGATGTTGTTTATTATTTTGTATTATATTTAAATATATATATAATATATATCTATATCTAATGCTAATCCTTCATTAACTGATATTTGAATAGCTGCATGGAAGATCAATCCATAGATTAAAGATAAACTTGTGTAAGCTAGCATCTGAAAAATAAATTAATCAAATTAAATATTACCAAGTATTAAATCAGGGTGGAAAAATGCACTTCAAATACTGCAAAAATATATTGGCATCTGGTCCCTTTCTTTTCCAGGCGAGTTCCATTCTTGGGCAAGGTCACTTCTTTTATAAGTGAACTTTCATGGATTAAACGCACCTTCGAAACGAGACTCCACGCGAAAGAATCAATTATTATATTGTTCAGTCTTAAACTACAAGTCTTCAGAAGTTTCCATACATTTGCAAAGCCTCATCCAATCTGGGACTAATATATTAGTCCCAGATCCAATACACCACATTGTCACGTGCACATAGTTAATTTCAAAAGGCCATTGTGTATCAATTGAATGTGTATTACATAATCAGTGTAGGCGCCATGTTTTCATCCGACTGTCGACGAAAAATCAATAATTACTCAATATATAACGTATCGTCTTGAAGCCAATGACTGTCTAAATATGTTACTTAATTAAATCACATTAGATAAATATCAAACGGTTACAAAAACATCAGTAGATAACAGGATACATAAATTTTAAACAGGATAAAAAATGAGCGTGACCTTTCATCATAAAGACAGTAAAGCAACTGATGACATCAGTGCAAAATGCATCCAGCTGATTGGTCCAATACAGATTCCTATTCATAACTAAATTTGACTATGCGACAGATTACATAATATATAAGATAGAAAAAGTCCCAAATATTGTCAAAATTAAAAATGTAGAAGTTTTTCCCAATTGCGTAACCTAGGTTGATTACATAAATATTTGCAAAATGAATTAACTCCCTTACTACATGAACAGTTACATGGTTTCAGAATACATAAATATTTCTATTTCCAATAAAATTTATATATATATATTAAATCAATGTATATCAATTCATACATTTATAGCTATAGCATATTTTCCCTCATGATTTTTAGGGATATTGGATGATATTATCCTNCTTTTCTATGGAATTTTAATTTACACTTCATATCTCCCAAGATAAAGACTTTGTGATAGTTGTTTAATTTAATAAGCTTGAGTTGGCAGAAGCATTGTTTGAAAGTAAAGATAGTTAAGAAAACTAGTATTGCAACTGGAGGCTCAGGGACTCGGCCTTATTCGCCCACCGGAAAAACATAAGATATATGTCTATGCTGATGACCAAAAAATTAAGTTTTTCCCTTTGAGTCTAATGTCAAGCGATAGTTTGGTTGAATTGGCTTCAATGGTTTCAGAGAAGATCATCAAAATGCTATTTTCTCTTAAGTTTCAATATTTAACTATGTTCCATGCTGGCGGCAATGTTCTGACAGATCTGACAGAAACATGCAATCTGTGTACATGGCCTTTTCCAATTCAGTTTGGTTAAATTTGCTTCATTAGAAGCTTAGCAGATGACAAAAATGATTAATTTTTCATTTAGGGTGCAATGTTAACCTATGTTATATGCTGGCAGAAATGTTTCTACCAGATGGAAATGAAATGAGTAATCGATGTAAAGGACCTTCCATACATTATTCCTAAAAAGTTTGGTTCAGTTTGCCTATGTGGTTTCAGAGGAGAAGAAAAATGTGATATTGCAATTGGATCTGATGTTAAATTTAAGTTCCAAGCTTGCTACTATATTTTGTCAGATCGGAACGAAATGAGCCATCTTAGTGAAGGACCTTCCATAAATCATTCCTGTAAAGTTTGGTTGCATTTGCTTCAATGTTTTTAGAGGAGAAGATGAAAATGTTATCTTACCCATAGGATTCAATGGTCAACTTACGTTCAGTACTGGCTGTAGTGGTTTTGGTCTGATCGGGACAAAATGAGCGATCTTTGTGAAGGACGTTCTATACATCATTCCTGTGACGTTTGGTAGAATTTGCTTTTTCGCTGGTTTCAGAAAAAAACAAGTAGAATACCAAAGGGACAAGGGAGGCGATGACTACAAAAATCGAAGTCCAAAGACATGGCAAAACCGACAAAAAAGAAAACAAGGACAAAACAAGGACGTGAGACAGCTACAATTCACGGAAATAAAAAGACAACATTTGGAACCAAGGCACTCATAGTGTGAACTCCCATGAAAACCGGGAGTGACATCAGGTGCTCCGGAAGGGTAAGCATGTCCTGTCCCGCTAACGACACCCGTCACACTATCAGCGAGGCATAGATCTGTTTTGTAGCTGATTGGTTAATGTCATTTTCTAACCGGTGGACAAAACCATTTAAAAATACATGGTTCGTGTTACTTCTCTAACCCTCAAACAGTTCCAAGGTAAAATTTTGAAAAGCGTTTGTAAATCACCTAGTATTCAAACAATAACAAGGACAAATCGGTAGCACAAACATCACTGACGACGACAGAACTAAAATTTTACAGTATTATATACAAGACAACACAAAAAACTAAAACACTGACAGCGTGAACTCCCATAAAAACCGGGAGTGACATCAGGTGAGAATAATGACAAAGACGATTAGATTTTAGCTGAATGCGATGGCGTTTATGACAAAATGTTGTATCCATAAAACATTGATCCACAGAGGCAGATTTCCATGTAGTTCATTTGGGGTAAAGTTAAACAGTTGCCTTTTCAAGCCATATTCTGTGCGGAATCTCGTCAAACTAATAAGGACAGGACAGTAACTGTTAAATATAGCGAAATTTGCAAGTTAGAATTAAGACATCAAGATATAAGAGAAGCAATAAATATCACGAATATCTTCGTCAAGGCAAAGAAACTGCAAATGAAAAAAAAAATCAAGACAAGATCTGGCTATCAATGAAGATAGTGAAAACCTCAGACAAACATCTAAAAATCAAAGAAATGAGGGATGAATAAAATGCAGAACAACTTGTAAGACTGAATGCTGATTTTAGGATTTTTTTACATTAAGAGGATTTCCTCTATTTGAGGAACATGCCAAAACAACCTTTTTACCATCGTGAGACAGTTCGGCTTTGCGACGTTCTTCAGATCGTTGTAAGCAGCATAAAAACACTGAGCTCCACTTTTGAAATCACTGGACAGACTCATTGATAGACAGGATTTATCAGAGCTCATGTTCTACAAAAATAATGCAGACTGATCGTTCTGATTGTGTTACAACAAGTAGACATTCTGATTACATTGGTCTCTTTCAATCTTCGCAGTCACTCCTTATGTACACATTTGGTGTCATCAGCTCCGCATTTGTCTGCCATATTTGGTATGTGGACCAATGTTAACGTGATATTGATGCACCATAGCTTGAAATATGATATGGACACTCGTATCACAAACCTGAGGCACATTGAAACAGAGACAGCCTTTTCCAATGGAGAACCGATCGTTTTACGACTTGGAGCAACTACTTCGCAGATTAACTTGAATACTCCAGTTGACTTTTATAGTTGAAATACCAGTCTTCATTCGATACGGACAACACAGTGAGGTGGCTTGGAGGAGTTATCAACGGAGGTCCTGAAAAGGCCGATGGTTTGAAAAGACATGAATTAAAAGATGTCAAGTATTACAGTTTAAAGGACGCAATACCCCAAGAGGGTAGTTACCCACGAATAGCAAACTCATCATCATCTTCGGAAAATCTTTCAATGGTAACATTTAGTGATACTAGGTTTGGATTGTCTTGTACAAAATTTGAATTATCAAAATAATTATTTTGTAATACTCTAATCAATATTGTAGCTTACCAGTTTTTGCACTGAAATATCTATCAGGACAGTGATTTGACCAGCTCTACTAAATAAACGCTACCATCTAATTTTCAGTAGGTAGTACTTAATTTTCAGTATATTCAAGCATCCTTTAATACATGTTGACCATTTCTCAGTTCATTTGTGTTATTTGTGACATTTTTCTAAATATAACCGACTGTCAAAATTGTCATCAGTTTAAAAAAAAATTCTATTACCAAAAGTTGTTCGAAAAATAACAGTATTTTTCCTCAAATGAAAAATGAACAGAAATATACATTTTATGACTATGAATTTCACATAGAAAAATATCGAAAAGGTATAATAATATGATACATTATAATGCAAAAGAAATTCCGCTATTGATATAAACTTACTATAGACAAATCGTTGAGACTATTTAGGACGCAATTGCAACACATTTGTTGAACTATGGCCTTTAGACAATTCAAGATTATATGTCTAACAAATATACGTGTATCTCTTTATCCAAATTTACTAAAAATTAGGACATTTTACAGCGGAAATTTTAGATTTGTAGACTGCTAAAGAATTTATGATCACATCAAATGGCTTTCTTTACCGAGTACCACCTTCATTACCTACATTTCTTTTCGAACATTATTACAATACCTATTTCGTCTCGTTTTATCATAATTGGTATTATCATATTTCTATCTAAATTCGAATTAAATTTTAAAAGAGGAGCAAATTCTATAAACTTGACGTAAATGTAATTAATTGGAAATTTGCAGAATTCGAAACATTTATAAAGGTAACATAATTCGAAACCATTTATAAAGGTAACATAAGTAAAAATCAAAAAATAATAATAGAGTTCTGAGAAGTGTTTTAATGATTGAAATAAACAGCCAATAACGTATGTGTACTGAAATAAGGAAGTAAAAATATACATTATTTTCAGACGTTACCTGTTTTGCGAGAGAGCGACAGTCAAACTTAGATTAAATGTTTAACATAAAGGTATTGCTGTTATTTATGAAAGTAGAGTTTGTCAGCGTACCACCAAATTTGCCATGATTATGTTCGGGTTTGCTTTTTGTTGATTTTGTCGAAGACATAAAAAAGGTTTAACGTAAATTTGTACCAGTCATTACATTCAAATATGGTTGAAATTAATTACCGTAAACACAGTATAATTTTCGTGGTGTACTAATTTTCGCTATTTTCGCTGTTGACAAAAGACCGCGAAAATGAATACCCGCGAAAAAATCCCAGTTCAAGAACCGCTAAAATTAATACGTTTACAGTATACACCTATTTACTGGCTTTGAGGACAATAATAAGTTTATGGTTTCCCGTCGGGAAATAGTTGGTGTCGAATTCGAAAGAAACCATAAACTTGCTATTGCTGGAATTGCCATTAAATACGTGTTTTATTATACCGAAATCGAACATCAAAGGTATCGATATGACGTCATCAGTAAATAGTTCATCGTCCTATTTAATTACCAGTAAATAGTTCATCAACCGTAAATAGTCATTGAAACTATTGACCGGTAAATAGTCTGTTTGTGACAAGTGCGAAAAAATGGTACATTAACAATTTATATACAAAATATACACTGAGGTATAGTATTACATATTATCATCTCTTAAACCTGAATTACGACAAACAAATTTGTAATCATTATGCAAGGTATAACAGTACTTTCAAGTTAAATTGAAAACTTGATTTAAAAACCTTGACGCATACATTAATTCGGAGAAAAATCGAATAGTATAACCAATGAAATCGTATGGGTGCGTAACGTAATACGGAAGTAAAAATTACAGTGCAAATATTCACTGATTCTTTAAACATTTTCTCGTCATGTCGACTTCAAGACCTGGCACTCAGGGGAGTGAAACATGCGGAATTTGTTTTGATCCTTTGACTGATCCACGAGAACTACCTTGTACACATGCGTTTTGTTTAGTGTGTTTGACACGTCACATAGAATACGCTCGTCAAGATTACGGAACAACATTTAAGTGTCCTCTCTGCAGACGTGAATATCCAATACCAAGAGAAAAAACAAGCGCGGAAATTGCAAAAGGTTTCCGTCAAAAACTTCAACGAAAGAGAATTAACAACAGTGCTAGAAGTAAAATAGTTAACCTAGAAAATGTTAAAAATAGTCAAAATACCGCTAACGAAATACGAAATGTTTCCAGAAATGGTGAACAAAGAAATTTCCACTTAACCAGCAGGCTTTCAAACCGGAAGACAGTGATTAACACAAGAGGGATAAACAACTTGACCAACTTTGCTCGGGGATTAGATGACTTCCATCTGCCAAGTATTACCAGCCGTAACAGAGCACAAGCTCCAGTAACAAAAAGAAATTCTACTCCCTATTCTATACCAATTTCCCGGCCAGATTCGGGAGATCCGGATGATGAATTTTGTTTTCCAAGTACTCCTGATTCCGGAGATCTGAATGATCAATTTTGTATTCCTTATACACCCGACATATTTGATATTAATAACTATTTTGACAACAATAACTTCAATTCACCAAATAGGAGTAATCACAATCGAACACGAACTCAACAAATTTCACTTGAGCCTAAGAGGATAAATATAACTAACGTCTACGTAAGAAACTATATAGTACAGGACTCGATTCCTAGGTTAACAGTTCGACAAACAAGTCCGAAAAGGATCAATGGTTTGGACCGTAACATTAGACTGCCACCCATTTCTCCTTCACCACAGTAAGTAATGTTCACTTGCTTCGGTAAAGTATAATGTCTTTTTATACCCCATTTCTATTTCCCCCGGATCTTTACATTGGAGGCATATTGTTTTGTCTTGTTTGTCTGTAAGTCTGTCTGTCTGTATGTATGTATGTATATCTATCTATCTGTCCACAACTTTAGTAGTGATCATCTTCGCAAATAAAGGGTTACAATCCGCTCCTCTCCTCTGCAACCCTTGGCTAGCGAAGATGCAGGTGTGAAAGGCCCTTCATATTTGATATGTGTATTGATCTTGTCAAGTTGAATTCCATTATGGAAATTTCACTAAGGTTCGGTCAAAGGCCAAGGTCATAGATGTTAAAAACTTAAAAATCTAGAATTTTGCGATCATAGCTCGTCTTTATTCTATCATGGTTGAGCGTAGCACAAATCCAACAAAAAATGGGTCATGTCAAAGGTCAAGGTCACCGAGTGCAAATTTGAAAACTTTAACAAAACCTTTGACATTGACGAGATAATTTAATTAGATTTGATAGGACCTCCATATTTTGTCTGTATATCGGTCATATGAAGCTAAACACATTTATGCAATTTTCATTCAGGTCAGGTCAAAGATCAAGGTTACAGAGGTCAAAAGTTAAAAATCTAAATTTTGCTTTTAGCTCGTTAATTACAATTGCTAAAGGCTTGATTTATATATGTGAATAGATCAAATGGAGCTTAGTTCAAATGTCTACTAAATCTTGATTTCTAGTGTATATTGCATTTTAGTATTATTTTTGTATTGTAGACATGCTGCCGTGGACCAGAGACATATAGATACATGTCCACTGTCTCGTATTCCTCAACTTTCCGCCATTTGTTTTCTTGTTTTCCCGCCTTCCTCCCTCTTTTACCACTCCCTCTTTAACCTCACACCTCCTAATCCACTGTCTCGTATTCCTCAACTTTCCGCCATTTGTTTTCTTGTTTTCCCGCCTTCCTCCCCTCTTTTACCACTCCCTCTTTAACATTCAGCCGTATATACTTATCATGATGACATAATGTCATGTTGTTTTTTTTTTTTCAGACGATCGAATGAGCAGACGTCGGTTAAGTCATCAGACATGCCTCATAACATGGAAAAAGGCGCCATTGATTGTGTAAAGAATGCTGTGGACAGATTTAAAATTCACAAAGATATTGCTAAGCATGTCAAAACAGAATTTGACAAGATGTATGCCCCGGCATGGCATTGTATTGTTGGTACTTCATTCGGAAGTTACGTTACTCATGAGGATGACTGCTTTATTTACTTAAAGTTTCGTGAAGTATTCGTCCTTTTGTTCAAATCTGGAAAAAAATAATTGATAAAGTGGATACAATGTTTCAAGAACAGCTGATCCACTATTAGCACGTACTGTTCTTACTATTCTATTAAAAAACGAAAGCATCTGCAACAAGAAAGCGTTTGAGAATCTCACTTTTTTATCATAGACTTTTTCTTGCAATTCACTCATTGAGTGCCCTATGGTTGTTCATATTCTATCAGTCTTTTTTGTCGGACAACGGGTGACAAGGGTTGTTAGTACACTTTACCGGTTAATTTTAATATGTTTGTTTGACGGTCCCAGATCCATGAGTAAAACTGCATGGATGTAGGGTTGTCCCACATGTTGCAATGAATTCCGCTGGGGGTCGCATTGAACCTACTATGAGATATGAACAAAGCTCATTTGTCAAGGAATCATGGTGACTTAAAGAACAACAACAAGAACATTGTTCCATTGCTTCGTTTAACCAGAGACTTTGTTGCATGATCATTTACTCAATATCTTTTCGTTGTTAATTTAAGATAATTGGAGATTATTGTTTCTACACTCTCGATAGTTAAATTTTCAAATATTTTAAACACTCGGCAAGCCTCGCGTTTAAAATATTTGAAAATTTAACTATCTCTAGTGTAGAAATGTCGTTTCTCACTCGATGCGATTGTGGATTCTATATTTAATGCAAAAATGTGTGTTTCAGATAATAAAGATTATTGGAATTGATAATAAGCTTTATCATTTCAAACTAGTTTTATTTATGTGAAAATGGAATCTGTTTTTATAGCACAATTTCTTTTAACCGTATAAAGTGTAATCTTAAATAGAATGTTTTTTTTTCTTTTTTTCTAACTATTTAACAATTATTTTGGCTTTTGATGTCTATGATATTGAGATTAAAAGCTAATGTGTATATATAACGGTTACATGTTGTAAATTTAATATCATTTTTAAATGTACAAAATCAAAACTGTACCATTTTAAGTCCATACTATGGAATCTTTATATATCTGAGCGAATTAATTGTTTCTTAGCGTTAGCTGCAATTTGGATCACAACTTCTCTAGGTCCATTCTATTAGATCTGATCTATATTAACTCTACTCTTGCCCAACATCCAATCGGAAAAGATATCGCATGTCAATTAAGATATAAAAATGTTACAGGTACACGTTGACTTCCTTTACGTCCGAGGTTGAAGTGCATTTATTTATTTATTTATCCTTATTTTTTCATATTTTTTTTTTAACAATACGGACATTATCAGAAAGAACATGTCTCAGCGGAGCTCCAGTTTTGCTTCAATTGGTCTATTGCCATCATTTAAGGAAAGCGAGACCCAAATTAAAAAAAAAGAATGGATGAATGTTGGAAAGATTGAAATTGTACAAAATGAGGAATTTGCGAAGAGCCAAAATCCAAGGGACATAAAGCCTAATCAGGTGCAAAACCACCGGAAAAAAAAATTCAACTGCAATAGCTTCGACTTGCTACAGGCATTTCAAAAATGGTGAGTTTACCTCTTTTGTGGCGCATTAACCACCCCCCTCCTTTCCACAGAGATATTGCCCGATTGATTCAAAGGTCGTAGACATTGAAAAATAATCGACCGGACCGAAACTTCAAAATTTTCCACAAGGGGCTGAAATCTATTAAAAAACTTTTTAATGATGGTATGAGGCGGAATATTTTGAAACTCTGATTAATAAGGGGGTCACGGAGATGACTTTGCCCAATGAGATGGTGCGAACTCTTGCGTGACGAATCAATTTGAAACATACACTCCGTTAGCAGAAGAATTTTGAAAATATTACTGTCCTTGTTAAGAAAATTGTTTTTTGAAATTAAAGTCGTTCTTTTTGTTGCAAATTTGGTACTGATACGACAATTTTCTTCAAATTGGATATGGAAGTTAACAAAAATGTAGATCAAGCAGTATCTGTAGTTTTCTGTATCTCTATTTCTGAAGGATATTTTGATGGAATCCATTTAGCAAATGGTACGTTATAAATGAAGAGAACATCATCAATATTTCTGTAAGTATCTACTAGATATATAATTGAGATTGAAGGGTCTTACATCTTTTAATTCTATGAGCTTTTACGAGACCTGTTAAAGAAATTTAGGAGGACCACACAATTCGTGCCTATATGTATACCAACTAGCTGTTAATACAATGTAAGTAGCTCTTGATTACTTCTCAGCCACTCACAAAAAATGCAGTAGATAGGAAAAATGAAAGGATATGGAGTAAATGTACATGTGACAAAAACGCACACGATGCACAGAAAACTCCAGTTTATCAAGGACAGGGCTTTTATTCCTGTCTACATCTTGATGTCACCTGAAGGTCTTCAACTAGAGGTGAACAATATTCACCCCCTCAAGCGAGATCAAGAAGGACCCTAGCGTGCACTTAAGCGGTATTCCTGACAAAAATTATATCAAGGTCATTCCCTTGCTCCCCACCCGCCATGGAGTGCCAACTTGGGCGATGCTCAGAGTAGAACATGCTTGTTGGGTCAATTTTTGAATTAAGCCTCATTTGTCCTACTGATGTGGACAAGGAAAAATTGAAACGATTATTTTCCAAAAATTTGCCCCGACTAACTCACGACATCTTCGAATCGAAAAGAATGACAATCTTTGTAAGACACCTGGCATACATCATTCCCCGGGCATCATTCCTATACAGTTTGGCTGAATTAGCTCCAATGTTTTCACACTAGTTGAGAACTCCTATAATGGTCCAATGTGAAATATAAGTTCCGTTCTGGCTACCATATTTTTCCTGTTGAGTCGAAACAAAATGCGCAACTTTATTATGGCTCCCAAACGAAGTTTGTGGAGACATATTGTTTTTGCTCTGTTTCTTATTATTATTATGTCGCCCCAGACGAAGTCGGGGAGACATATTGTTATTGTTCCGTTTCTTTGTTATTAAGTCACCCAAACGAAGTTTGGTGACTTATTGTTTTTAGTCTGTTTCTTATTATTATTATTATTCCTCAATGGATTTTTCAAAGTTCGTCCAAACATTATCTCAGAGATGGGTATTCCAAACTTTATGAAACATGGCGACAATGTAGACAACCACCCCAAGATGTGCAAGAAGGTCTTTGAATTTCGAAAATGACCACGGTCATTGGTCACTTTGAACTTTGACCTCAAATCTTGTGATTGGAATATCTCGAAAACTGTAAATGATAGCTGATTAATTGTTATGGCAAAAATGTTTATTAGGTCATGACGGACCTTTGTTACATTTAGACCAAAATTCTATGATGCACCGTTCAAGAGTTATGCCCCTTTAAAGTTTCGTCACCCCTTTTTGCATGTTTTTTTCTCGAAAACGGTAAGAGATAGAAACCTGAAACCTTTTCCATTCAACTTAGGTGATAAGTGTTACATTTAAAAATGTCAAGGTCAAAGGTCAATGGTCACTTTGAACTTTGACCCTAGACATTGTTTTTGTAATAACTCATAAACCGTAATAGATAGCTGATAAAATGTAACGGCAAAAATGTGTGTCTTTTTAAGATCTATATTTGTCACATAGGGTCCAAAATTATCGGACCAACCGTTTTCGTTTTATGGACCGAAAACCGATTTTGATGTCCGAATTTTGCGTTTTTTGCTTATAGCTCAAATACCTTTGAAGATACTTAAAGACATTCAATGTACAAAATGTTCAGGAAGTCTGGACCTTCAAAATGGGGTCAAGGTCAAAGGTCAAGGTCACAGCACTAAAGCTTCATTTCACGTTAAAGTATCAAATAATGTACATATTAAGCTTTGAATGTTGATTTCATCAATGAATCAATAATGAAACCATTATGACGCAACTTCCTTTCTGATGCAATTCAGTACATATACTCTGTGAATCAAAGTACTACTAACACTGATAGACGAAAAGATAATGAGTTTATGACACTAGTTCTTACACAAGGAATAGAATCAAATATTTCAGAACAATTATTACAATCATTGGTGATAAATATACAAAACAGCAATTGGGAATGGAATCTGGTTTGGGTGACTTGTGTTTGCATGCAAACATATCATCACTCGTTATTATTATGTCGCCCCCGACGTAGTCGGGACGACATATTGTTTTTTGTCCGTTTCTTTATTATTATGTCGCCCCAGACGTATGTCGGGGCGACATATTGTTATTGTTATGTTTCTTTATTATTTTATTATTATTATTATTATTGTTGTTCTTCCAATGATTCTTGTCCAGACTTTTCTGAGAAAACGGTTTCATGTATTCGAATGAAACTTGGCAGGAAGTAAGATCACCATTAGGCGAAGTGCAGGGTACGAAAAAATTTTTCAAAATGGCCGCCATTTCCAAGATGGCCGCCAAAATACGTCAAAATTTCAACTTTGTCGCATTTCAACGAAAATTGATTTCTTGGTAGATTTTGACGGTGCGAACAAGATGGAAGCATCAAATTGGCTGCCAGGGGCGACATCAGCTATTGCTTGCAACCGCAAATCTAGTTATTATTATTATGTCGCCTCAGACGTAGTCGGGACGACATATTGTTATTCCTCCGTTTCTTATTATTATTATTATTCCGCCCAAAGTTTGTCCGGTCAATTACTCAGCAATGCATGATCAGAAGTTAATGAAACTTTGCATAAGTTGGATCACCATATGAAGATATGCGTTTTAATATTTTTTTTTCAAAATGGCCGCCATTTCCAAGATGGCTGCCAAAATACGTCGAAATTTCAACTTTGTCGGATTTCAACGAAAATTGATTTCTAGGTAGATTTTGACGCTGCGAACAAGATGGAAGTATCAAATTGGCTGCCAGGAGCGACATCAGCTATTGCTCGCAATTGCAAATCTAGTTATTATTATTCTTTCTTCCACCTCTTTTTGTCCGGGAGATTTCTCAAAGATGCCTGGACAGAATTCAATCATACTTGGTACAAAGTTGGAACACTATCTGAAGTTGTGCAATCAAGAAAAATTTTCCTCAAATTTGCCGCCATTTCCAAGATGGCCGCACGAATACGAAAAATTCGAATTCGGTCCAATTTCAACTAAAATTGATATTTTCTCAATGATACATGGACAGATTTCAATCATATTTGGTACAAAGTTGGATCACCTTGAGGAGATGTGCATGCACCGGAAAAAAATTTCAAAATGGCAGCCATTTTCAAGATGGCTGCCAAAATACGTCAAAATTTCAACATTGTCGGATTTCAATGAAAATTGATTTCTAGGTAGATTTTGACGCTGCGAACAACATGGAATCATCGAATTGGCTGCCAGGGGCGACATCTGCTATTGCTTGCAATTGCAAATCTAGTTTTTTTTCTTTCTTCATTATTTTACTTCCCAGAATTTTGTCCACGCGAGTTATCAGAGATGCCTCAACAGAACCACTTGGTACTTGGCACACAGTTGAATCACCATGTGAAGTTTTGCATGACGGTCCAAAAATTTTCAAAATGGCCGCCATTTCCAAGATGGCTGCCATTTTATGTTAAAAATAGAACATTCAATAAATCAGGAACTGCTATGCAGAATTTCTTCATATTTCGCATAAATGTGTAGTAAGATGAGTCGAAGGAATTAACACGAAGAAAATTTTCAAAATGGCCGCCACTTCCAAGATGGCCGCCATTTTACGTTAAAAAATAGAACATTCAATGAATCAGGAACTGCTTTGCAGAATTTCTTCATATTTTGCATAAATGTTCAGTAAGACGAGTCGAAAGAATTAACGCGAAGATAATTTTCAAAATGGCCGCCATTTCCAAGATGGCCGCCCAAAATACGTCAAAATTTCAACTTTGTCGGATTTCAGCGAAAATTGATTTCTAGGTAGATTTTGATGCTGCGAACAATATGGAATCATGGAATTGGCTGCCAGTGGCGACATCAGCTATTGCTTGCAATTGCAAATCTAGTTATTTTTTTTTCTTTCTACTTCCCGGAATTTTGTCCGGGCCTTTTCTCAAAGCTGCCTTAACTGAATCACTTGATGCTTGGCCCACAGTTGGACCACCATGTGAAGTTGTGCATGACGGTGAAAAATTTTTCAAAATGGCCGCCATTTCAAAGATTCCCGCCATTTTACGTTAAAAAATTGAGGATTCAATATCTCGGCAACTGCGTTGCAGAAACTCTTCATATTTTAGAGAAATGTTCAATAGGATGAGTGGAAGGAATCTATGCGAAGAAATTTTTCAAAATGGCCGCCATTTCCAAGATGGCCATCAAAATACGATAAACATTTAACCATGTCCGATGTCAATGAAAATTGATTTATAGGTAGATTTTGACACTGCGAACAAGATGCAATGGAAGATAATTTCAAAATGGCCGCCATTTTCAAGATGGCTGCCAAAATGCGTCAATATTTCAACTTTGTCCGATTTCAATGAAAATTGATTTCTAGGTAGATTTTGACGCTGCGAACAAGATGGAAGCATCGAATTGGCTGCCAGGGGCGACATCAGCTATTGCTTGCAATTGCAAATCTAGTTATTATTATGTCGTCCCAGACGTAGTCGGGGAGACATATTGTTATTGTTCCGTTTCTTTGTTCTTATTATTATTATGTCGCCCCAGACGTAGTCGTGGAGACATATTGTTATTGTTCCGTTTCTTTGTTATTATTGTTTCTTCTTATTATTATTATTATTTTCCTAAAAAAATTTTGTCCACGCGAGTTCTCAGAGTTGCCTGAACAGAATCACTTGATACTTTGCACACAGTTGGAACACCATGTGAAGTTATGCCTAACGGTGAAAAATTTTTCAAAATGGCCGCCATTTCCAAGATGGTCGCCATTTTACGTCAAAATTTCAACTTTGTCCGATTTCAACGAAAATTTATTTCTAGGCAGATTTTGACGCTGCGAACAAGATGGAATCATCGAATTGGCTGCCAGGGGCGACATCAGCTATTGCTTGCAATTGCAAATCTAGTTATGTCGCCCCAGACGAAGTCGGGGAGACATATTGTTATTGTTCCGTTTCTTTGTTATTATTGTTTCTTATTATTATTATTATTATTTTACTTCCAATGAATTTTGTCTAAAGCGTTTCTCAGAGTTGCATGAAGCGAACCACTTGATACTTGGCACATAGTTGGATCACCATATGAAGTTGTGCAACACGGTGAAAAATTTTTCAAAATGGCCGCCATTTTACGTTAAAAAACTGAGGATTCAATATCTCTGGAACTGCTTAGCAGAATATCTTTATATTTTGCAAAGATGTTCAATAAAATGAGACGAAGGAATTTATGCAAAAAAAAATGTTCAAAATGGCCGCCATTTCCAAGATGGCCGCCAAAAATGCGTCAAAATTTCAACTATGTCGGATTTCAACGAAAATTGATTTCTAGGTAGATGTTTACGCTGCGAACAAGATGGAATCATCGAATTGGCTGCCAGGGGCGACATCAGCTATTGCTTGCAATTGCAAATCTAGTTGTTTCTTCTAATTATTATTTTACTTCCAATAAGTTTTGTCCACAGCGTTTCTCAGAGTTGCATGAAACGAACCACTTGATACTTGGCATACAGTTGGATCACCATGTGAAGTTGTGCATGACGGTGAACAAATTTTCAAAATGGCCGCAATTTCCAAGATGGCCGTCATTTTACGTTAAAATATAGAAGATTCATTACCTCAGGAACTGCTTTGCAGAATTTCTTCATATTTTGCATAGATGTTCAATAAGATGAGCCGAAGGAATTTACGTGAAGAATTTTTTCAAAATGGCCGCCATTTCCAAGATGGCCGCCAAAATACGTCAAAATCTGAAGTTTGTCCGATTTCAATGAAAATTGATTTCTAGGTAGATTTTTACGCTGCGAACAATATGGAATCATCTAATTGGCTGCCAGGGGCGACATCAGCTATTGCCTGCAATTGCAAATCTAGTTATTATTCTTCT
>MJUU01072237.1:10352-25293 GCA_002080025.1 Modiolus philippinarum
ACTCATGGTTTTTTATTGGGTCCGTGTTGTTCATTTTTGTATATGTGTGTGTCTTCATTTTCTTTTCTGTGCCTTGCTCTTGTACAGGTTGTGTCTTTGTTTCTTTGTTTTTCCGACGTTGCCATTGTCCTTGAATTGTTCGTTTTGGACTGACAGTTCGGTTCTCACTTAAGATTTTAAGTGGTCAAAAGTCTAAATCAGAATTGAATGCTGACTTTTGAAAGGTGGCTCCTTGACAAGATCACCAGATATCTCTTAGTTTTACATTTTAAATTTGATGTAAACTTTCCGACTATATTTAACTTTTTGAATTTATTTCTGTCGGCATCTGCATTGCACAGACCCATTTCCATTTTTCAATTTTCCAAGGTCCATATTGAATAATCTTACGGGTCAAAGCACAAAAAAGAAATCCCGCCATTTGTGTCTTTGGTCCTTTTTTTTTGTTTTTGTTTTTTTTTGTCTGTTTTTTGAGTTAGTTTTTTTTTATATTTTGTATGTAGATAGATCACTTTAGGCTTTGTCACTTGTGCCACGATTGCTGACCTTTGACCTCGAACTCTATCTTAAGTTCAGAATACTAGTTTTGCTTCGTTTCGTAATAACAAAGTCGTGTCTCGGTACATCTTTTCGTCTCATGAGACAGAGTTATGATATTTGGCATATAAATAGATCACTTCAATTCAATTTTTTATATACTAAGGTTGTAAACCATTAATCATTAACATTGTCGTCAATGTCCACTTGGTGTCCAGTGGGTCGTCAGAGATGACTGTAGATACGATAACGTAACCCTCAGAGATGACTGTAGATACGATAACGTAACCCTCAGTCCAATACGTTCCCTCGAGTGTTACGACTTGGTCCCATTACCCGTAATGGAGCAGCACCGGTTTGATTCACACCGGGCGAAATAATGGTTTTATTATCATCTTATCAGACCTTTGATAGTATTAAATCTCCAAATTAACATTTTTCCTCCTTAATCAAACAAACAATATGCATCACATTGGCTGTAGGGGGAAGATTTGGGCCCAATAAAACTAGTTTAACTCCGCCGCAGCATGTTTGCGCCTGTCCTAAGTCAGGAAATTTATTAAGCCTTTGCGTGTCTTGTCTTTTTTCTAGTTAGTTTACTTTATGTTTATAGGAGTCTAGGATGATGTTTATTTCGCAGAACATGATTACTCTTTATTCAGGGGCCGCCTCCGACCTGCCGTTGGGTGTGGGGTTTTCTCACCGTTCATTTAAGATCTTATGGTGGCTTTGAGATAATGAAATAATGATTTGATGTTTTGCCTGAAGCTTCAGTATGATGAGTTTTATCGTGTCTCCCGTTTTCAAGTCCATAACTCATCTACTTCCTGTTTAATGGTAACTGTATTTATCACTGCAACTATGCCAATGCTTGTATTGTCTACACTTGTACTGTGTCCATGCTTGTTTATGTCCACACATTCTTATTTTAGCATTGCCATATTGATTCAGGGTTCAGTGAGCTGGGGTATAACTGGCTGCCATTCGGCGACAGCTCTTGCTTATTATGACGTTAGACAGATACAAAGCACAGAAATAGAAATCACACCCTTCAAAACAAACCACTCACAGTGTGAACTCCAGTGAAGTGACATCAGGTGCTCCAAAAAGGTAAGCATGACATTCTCTTCACCCGTCACACTGTGAGTGAGTCAATCCAGGAAAATGTCAAAGTCGGTAGTCAAATCCAGGAAGACGTGAATCTAGCTGCAAATGTCCACTTTCATTTGATATACTGACACGTCATATCTTTCAATGATGTTATGGTGACGGCCATAGAATTTCTTGAGGGATGAAATTAACATAGGTTGAACAAATCCCTGTCTGAGCAGCTTTTGGGACAGTGTTTTTGCTCTGTTCAAAAAATCACTATACAAGCTACACGCTTGACAGTAACGAATCAACTGTGAAATATACACTTCATAGACTGGAAACAAAATTCGAGACACATTTTCAAGAGTGAGGAAGGCAGTTTTGGGGCAGTAATTTTTTCCCTATTTCTATTAGAAATATGATGTTAATTTTAGCATTGTTTTATAATTTGTTGGAACAAGTTTATTGTCATCAGGATTTTTTGTCATGTGTCGCTTTGTCGAATGTTTTTATAAGTCAATTGTTTTTAGTTCGCTTCAACGAAGTTGAGGGGGACTATTGGAGTACCCCGGCGTCCGCGTCTACGTCTGTGTCCGTATTTGGGCATATATCACTGCAACTATGCATGGTAGGGTCGTCAAACTTTGCATGCAGGTGCATCTTTAGTTGACTGGCAGGCTCCATGAAAAATGGGTCTCTTTTACCGATATTTTCTGCTTGATTTGCTTCCATTTAAATTTACATCCAAGTTCATGTATGGATGCATGTCTGATTTTAGGTCAGCATCCAGGCACAATAAGGTCACTAACCTATATTTTACACTTCATTGATTTACATTCTTCAAGTTTTCGGACGAGTGCAGATCTCGGTGACTATACATGGCAGGAACGTGTTACCCTGCATATGCATGCTTCTCTGATGAAAGGTCAGCTTCAAGGCAAAATAAGATCACTTTGACTATATTTTACGCTTGAATGATTTTGGACAAATTTAGATCTCGGTAACTTTATATGATAGGGTCAAATGGAAGTCCATCAACCGAAATACGCAACTTGGTTGGTGAATACCCTCGGGGACTAATAGTCCACCAGGAGTGGCATCGTGAATGTGAAAAAAGTCATTTTTTTTTCAGCACCCTATCATGTTTATAAAAAGTTTGCTGTTTGGTTTGATTTATTCTTTCCTTAATCAAGAATGGTACATGAGTATCGCACACAGACGCGCGAGATATAAAATGCCATATCAAGTTAAATGGGAAATTAGAACTCTGCTTGCATGTTGCATATGTCACGAAACCAGGCAAATTAGGACCTTCAAACTGCAGAGAGAATTCACAAAATAATCCTGTACTACCCTCTTTATAATGATCTATAATTTTGACATTGTTGTTATATAAAATGGCATCAATTATATCATGCATATTTAAAAAATGATTTTTTTTTCAGGACTGAATCATTAAGTTTCATATCTTGGTACAGGATTTTCATTCCTTAATTGTCAGCAAAAGAATGTAGATGTATGAATAAGGATAACTCGGTATAATGATTTGAATTTTCACAGCAAAAAAGATTTGTAGAGGACAGACGGGAACTCGTAATTTAAATGCACATTTTGCAAGAGACAAGACTGAAAGGGATTTAACGATTTGAGTTTACTGAGAAAAAGACGTGATTCAAAAGGTATTTGCAACACATAGAAATTGAGAACATATACTGATTAACATGATGAAAGACATGGATTGTGTATGTTTCAGATCTTAACTTAGATCAAATAACAATTACTGGAATATGTCATATCAATCCGTTTTTTGTGGTAAAATGTTTTCTGATAACATATCACAAATGCATATATCTTATATATCAACACTCTCTGGTGAAAAACCATATAAATGTGATATATATGATCAAGGATTTGGTGAAAGAAGCATTTTATATCGACACATAAGAGTACATACAGGTGCAAAACCCCATAAATGTGATATATGTGATAAAGCATTTCGTTGTAAATCAGAATTAGAGCGACACATAAGAATACATACTGGTGAGAAACCATATAGTTGTTATATATGTGATAAGACATTTAGTACAAATTCAGGTTTAAGGCGACACACAAGAATACATACTGGTCAGAGACCCCATAAATGTAATATATGTGATAAGGCATTTAGTGCAAGATCAGATTTACACCGACACATAAAAATACACACTGGTGAGAAACACCATAAATGTGACATATGTGATAAAACATTCAGCAAAACATCGGATTTACAGCGTCACATAAGAATTCATACTGGCGAGAAACCATATAAATGTGATATATGTGATGAAGAATTTAATACAAATACAGGTGTTCACCAACATACAAGAATACACACTGCTGAGAAATCTTATAAATGTGATAGATTTAAAAACAGAAGTTTAGATAAACAACGGCATAAAAGATCAAAACCAGTTGAGAAACCTTATAAATGTGATATATGTGATAAAGATTTTAGCAGGAGTTTTGACATGCAGCTACATTTGAGAGTACACACTGGTGAGAAATCTTATGAATGTGATATATGTGATAAAACATTTCATAGGAAGTCAGATGTACAAAGACACACGAGAGTACACACTGGTGAGACAAGAGATAAACCTCATATAACTGATAAAGATTTCAGCAGAATTTCAGATTTAGAGCGACGAACAACGACATGCACAGATGAGAAACTTTTCAAATGTGATATATGTGATAAAGATTTTTATAGGAAATGTGATGTACAGAGGCACCTGTTAATACATACTGGTGAGAGATCATATTATTGTGATATATGTGATAAAGCGTTCAGTAGAAGTTATGACTTGCAACGACACATGGTAATACACACTGATCAGAAACCCTACAAATGTGATTTATGTGATAAAGCATTTAGTAGAAGCTATGATGTGCAGAGACACATGGTAATACATACCGGTGAGAAACCATACAAATGTGATTTATGTTATAAAGCATTCAGCAGAAAATTTGATTTACAGCGACACATCAGAATACACAGTGTACAGAAATCCTATTAATGTGATTTGTGTGACAGAGTGTTAAGTAGATGTTTTGATGTACAGCGACACATAATAATACACATTGATCAGAAACCCTATAAATGTGATAGATGTGACAAAACGTTCAGCAGAAGTTCTGATGTACAACAGCACATTAAAATACACACTGATCAGAAACCCTATACATGTGATATATGTGACAAAACATTCAGTAAAAGTTCTGATGTACAGCGACACACAGGAATACACGCTTGTAAAAACTGTTATAAATTTGGTTCATATGACAAAGGATTTTCTAATGGCAGTTCTTATTCCTACACGAAGAAAAATATGCTAACAGTGAGAATCCAATCCATGCGACAGAACATTAATAAGATGATACGCAGAAAAATACCACACCAGAGATCACACTGGGGGAAATAACTATGAATTAGACAAAAACAAAATGTTAGATATATATGTGCTAAAGCATTTAGGAGGAAGTAAGACACACAAGTGATACACCCTTTAAATAGGTTTTAAAAATGTATGTAATAAAAAAAGGATTTCTCAAAGCGACAAACCTTAACAACCCAGAGATAAGAAACTTATTAAATGTGACATGATAGTCGATGAACATGATGAAGGTGCAGACTAAGTAATGGTACTTCTTTACTGGTAGGAGACAACACTGGTTGGAAACCTAAATAATCAATGGCGAAGTGAGGCTTAATGACACACAAGCATTGATAAGAAAACGTATAACTGTGATGTTTACAAAAAAGTCAATCTGGTTAGAGATTTGTGAATACGTTTTCTTTTACATACACAACTGATTTATACATGTTAATAAGATAGAAACATCGTTTAGATTAATAACCAAGTACCGAAAGTGATGTGAATTTAGTTTCTAGACATGGCCATTTCGACTAACCAAGTACCGAAAGTGATGTGAATTTAGTTTCTGGACATGGCCATTGTGACAAGATATATAGTCTTCAATGCAGACAAAATCTAAACATTTGGAAGACCATAATTTCTAAGTTGTTTAAAAGCTGATAGAGGAAAAAAATAACCAATATGATCTAACTGGAAAGCCTTAATCAGCTAAGGTCTAAGGACAGACTTTGCATGAGGATACTCCTTAGATTTAAAAAAGACGTCCACCACGTTGCATTATAAACAGACTTATAACAGAGTATCATTGATTTAATAAGTTTTTAAAGAATAGTCAAATTGGAAATTGTTCGAGAATTCAGGCGTTGTTTTATCTACATGCAAATGATGTTTTCTAAGGCTTTAAAAGTTAATTTCAGTAGAATTGATTAACATGGTTGGTTTTCAGTTCTCCATTTAAATCAAATGTTGGACATTCCAACAGTCTTCACTTCAACAAAGTACGTTTTTGTTTGAAAATGAGTTGCTTCTTATTTAAAAACAAAAACATGGACGCAATTTTTATAGATAGATCTGTGCAGACCGCATATATCCATGTTTCATATTTATACCAACATGAGGTTCAGACATTTTAAATTTGAAATGATAATGCGAGATATGTAGCAATGCTATTTTGTTGTTGTTGTTTGTATGTTTGTTTGTTAGTTTGTTTGTTTGTTTGTTAGTTAGTTAGTTTGTTTGGTTTTTTTTTGGCCCTCGGCAAAGTCAGGGCATATAATTTTATTCATTATTATATTATGTTATTCATTCATGATCATCAATTTTCTTACGACTTTTTAGCTCACAATACGAAGTGGGGGGGGGTCTTATGTCGGCGTCCGGTAAGAAAGAATGGTTAAAATCCATTCCTGTTTACTGACATGTCCCACATCAACCGTATTGGTATGTATGATGCGTTTTAGGACTACAACTGCAATGCATGCTTCGGATGCTGACTGTGACCTACATTTTACACATGAGCCACTTGGTTAGGTGGAATAGTTAATGTCCATTCCCGCTTACTGATATGTCCCATATATTAACCATATTGGTATGTTTGATGCATTTTTGGATGACAACTGCCATGACTGCAATGCATGCTGCAGATGCTGACTGTGACCTACATTTTACGCATGAGCGACTTGGTTAGATGGAATGGTTAAAATCCATTCCCGTTTACTGAAATGTCTCACATCAACCATATTGGTATGTATGATGCGTTTTTGGACGACAACTGCATTGCATGCTTCGGATGCTGTCTGCGACCTACGTTTTACGCATGAGCGACTTGGTTAGGTAGAATGGTTAAAGTCTATTCCCTCTTACAGACATGTCCCACATGAACTATATTGGTATATATGATGTATTTTTGGATGTCAACAACAATGCATATTTCGGATACAGACTGTGACCTATATTTTACTCATTAACGACTTGGTTTGGTAGAATGGTTTAAGTCCATTCCGATTACTAATATGTCCCACATCAACCGTATTTGTATGTATGATGCATTTTGGAAAGTCTTCATGACAACTGCGATGCTTTCTTCGGATGTTGTCTGTTACCTACATTTTACGCATGATTGACTTGCTTATGTAGAATGGTTAAAGTCCATTCCCGTTTACTGACATTTCCCACATCAATCGATATGTATAATGCATTTTGGGATGACACGGATGCTGACTGTGACCTATATTTAACACATGAGTGAATTGGTTAGGAAGAATGTTTAAAATGTATTCCCGCTAACTGACATGTCCCACATCAACGATATTGGTGTGTGTGATGCATTTTGGGATGACAACAACAATGCATGCTTCGGATGCTGACTGTGACCTACTTTTTATGCATGAATGAATCTGTTTAAAAGAATGATTATAGTCCATTCCTGTTTACTGACATGTTTCAATGTGACACTGCTTCGCAACGAGGTGAGCTTAGCAGGCTGTGGTTGCTTTGTATGTTTCTATGTTTCTAAATTTTCGTGTTACCAGTTTTCCAGATCTTTTTATAACCACCTGATATACATCCTATATATACATTTGGTATAAGATTGGGTTTCTGTTTTGTAATTTTTGAAAGAGTTTTTGCCCTTTGGGTTTAAAAAAAACAACAAAGCAGTTTAAGACCACATCAACTATTGATTGACATGTTTGCAAAATACCTTTAGTTAATGAATTAGAGATCGAATTTGGACATGATTCTGTCATTTATATATTTATTATTGTCTTTAGGAATTTCAGAAAATTTCATATAATAAAAGATGTTTGGACATTTTTTGAGTCAACATAACAAATTGACATATATGTTGATACTGATCAACTACAGATCTAGTTGTGTCGCCTGCACCTAGTGCAGGATCAACACATAGGGATCACTATCCGTCGTCTTGCGTCTGTCTGTCCGTCTGTCTGTCTGTATGGCTCAAAAAAATTTAAGCATTATCCGCATCTCCTCCTAAACCGCTTGGCACTTTTCGACCAAATTTGCAGGAATGCTTCAGTATGTGTTGAAGATGTGCACCATGCATTTTGTTTTTCTTTAATTTTGTTTTTTCCAGATTTTAGGCTATTTTTTGGACTTTAATTGTCATTTTAGCTTGCTGGAATGTTGAGGGTACGTCTCCATTATCCGCAACCCCTCCTAAACCGCTAGGCACTTTTCAATCAAACTTGCAGGAATGCTTCAGTATATGTTGAAGATGTGCACCATGCATTTTGTTTTCTTAATTTTGTTTTTTACAGATTTTTCGCTGTTTTTGCGTCTTTCTGTCTGTCTGTCCGTCTGTCCGTCTGTATGGCTCAATAAAATTTAAGCATTATCCGCATCTCCTCCTAAACCGCTTGGCACTTTGCAACCAAACTTGCAGGAATGCTTCAGTATATGTTGAAGATGTGCACCATGCATTTTATTTTTCTTTAATTTTGTTTTTTACAGATTTTACGCTGTTTTTTNGACTTTGCCATTTTAGCTTACTGGAGTCTTGATGGTACGTCTCCATTATCCACAACTCCTCCCTAAACCGCTTGGCAATTTTCAACAAAACTTGCAGAAATGCTTCAGTATATACTGAGGATGTGCACCATGCATTTTGTTTCTCTTTGATTTTGTTTTTTCCAGATTGAACACTGTTTTTTTACTTTGTCATTTTAGCTTACTGGAGTCTTTAGGGTACGTCTCCATTATCCGCAACTCCTCCTAAACCGTTTGGCACTTTTCAGCCAAACTTGAAGTAATGCTTCAGTATATATTAAAGATGTGAACCATGTACTATTTTGTTTTTCTATAGTTTTGTTTTTTCCAGATTTTACACTGTATTTTTGGACTTTGTCATTTTAGCTTATGGGAGTCTAAAGGATATGCCTCCATTATCCTCAACTCCTGTATTTTTCTGTCAAACTTAGAGGATTGCATGCTTCAGTATATAATTTAGATGTGCAACATGGACTTTGTTGTTCTATTTTGAACACAAGAATTCTTAAATATATATAGTGCAGGCGACACATGTGTGCCGTTGAACACCCAGGCATTTTTTTTGTAGGGGTTTGCTTCGTTTTTTCCAGCGTTGGCATTCGTATGGTTCTAGCACAAGTTATTTTTTAAGGAGGAGTATCTCAAGGACTTTGTTCTTATTTCCCTGTCCTAATTGCTAAATTATGTCATTAATATACTTACTTGTTTTTTGTTACTGTGAAATTTGAAATTAAGCTTATAAATATGTCAAAATTACAATTTTAAATACAACTGGTCTAACAGAATATGTAAGCTGTTGCCGTTTCTTGGTGTCCGTTGTCCGTGGAAACCTTTTTCAATCTTATCTGTAACTTCTGGACTAATACAAAACAAACCTGGCATGAATCATCACTAGAGTGTGAAAATTCGAATTGTATCCGTTGAGTCTGAGAAAGAAATAGAATGGCCATTTTTTGTGGCTAAATTAAAGCTAGGGATAATTTGCCGTTTTTGGAAAAAAAAATCGTTACGGATATCTGAAGGAGTAAAAATCATTAGCATACTCAAATCATAATCAAATAATCAAATCAGATTTACTATTTTTCGAGTTTTGTATTTTCTGAATAATTTTAAGAATTTGTAGATCATGTAGATATAATTAATAGTGTAAAAATAAAGAAGAATGGAAAACTTAAGTTACCAAAATCATGTAGAATCTAGAGCAACAAGGGTAATTGGAACCAAACATTGTTAAAATAGTCCATGGAAGTTTTGTTGACAGTTGTGGCTGCGGTTCTGCATCATATCCTAGATGACCTCCAGAGGGAAAATAGCATAACAGAGGGAAATAATTCATAGATCTTCTCTGAAACTACTTTGCCATTTACAAACGCATGGCAACATTAGGCCTAAGATGGTGCCCTACGAAAAAAGTGTATTGCAGGTAGGCAATTTATCAAATTTGGTCGCATACGAATTATTCTGCAACGCTTGAGCTTGTAACACAGATTGATTAGACCGTCTATGTTGTCCCTGGGCAAGGTGAGCGATTCAGGCTCTTTGGAACTTTTGTTTAGTTTTTGTTTCTTTTTAGGTCACCTCACGAACTTTGACGTGAGAGAGGGAAATAAGGTTTTGGGGCTCATGTGAAACCCCTGGCGTCGGCGTCGGTGACCTACATTTTGCAAATGAGCGACTTTGGTAGAATGGTTTTAGTCCACTCCTGCTAACTAATATGTCCCACATCATCCATATCGGTTTATATGATTCCTTACAGGATGACAACAACAATGGATGCAGTCTGTGACATACATTTTACGCATGACTACGACTTGGTTAGGTAGAATGGTTGAAGTAAATTGCCGCTGACTGACATGTCTCACATCAAGAATATTGGTTTTTTATGATGCATTTTGGGTTGGCAACAACAATGCATGCTTCGGATGCTGTCTGTGATCTACACTTTACGCATGATCGACTTGGTTAGGTAGAGTGTTCAAAGTCCATTCCCGCTTACTGACATGTCCCCCATTAACTATACTGGTATGTATGATGTATTTGGGGATGACAACAAAAATGCATGCTTCGGATGCTGTCTAAGTCCTCCATTTTATGCATTTGAGCGACTTGGTAAGGTGAAATGATGAAAAGTCCTTATTGACATGTCCCCTATCAACTATTTTGGTATGTATGAAGTATTTTAGGATGACAACAACAATGCATGCTTCGGATTCAGTCTGTGACCTACATTTTACGCATGAGTGACTTGGTTAGGTAGAATGTTCAAAGCCGATTCCCGCTGAGTGACATGTCCCCTATGAACTATTTGTAGTATGATGTATTTGGGGTGAAAGCAACAATGCATGCTTTAGATGTTGTCTGTGACCTCGATTTTATGCATTTGAGCGACTGATTAAAAGTGTATACTGGCATGTCCCACATCAACTATTTTGGTATGTATGAAGTTTTTTAGGATGACAACAACAATGGGTGCTTCGGAGGCTGTGTCCTACATTTTACGCATGGGCGACTTGGTTAGGTAGGAAGGTTTCCCGCTTCATGTCATGTTTCACACCAACTAACTGGTGCGTATGATGCATTTTGGAATGACAGCTGTGGTGAATTCTTTGGCTGCAGTCTGTGATCTACATTTTATTCATGAATGAATCTGTTAAAATGAATGATTATACTCCATTCCTGTTTACTGACATGTTTGAAACGTAACAATGCTGCAGAACGTGATGAGCCTAACAGTCTGTGGCTGCTTTCTATGTTTTATGTTTAAATTTAATAAAAATCCTACTAGATTTTAGAATCATAAAAGATGATTTTGGTGAAATGGTGTATATTGTTATATTTGTTTGTTTGGTTTTTTTTTAGATCATTGCCACTGTGTACGCATCATTTTTTTCAATAATCATAGATACATTATATACTTCATGCACTAGGTACTCATTGTGAAAATTATTTGTAAAGCAACATTATCATGATTATATAGTTAATAATTTTGCATACATGTATATAGATTACTTATCCAGCTTACAGTTATTCAATGAATAAAGTTCGTTTCACCTTTCCCACATTTTTTGCTCTAAGTGATCCACTATGTAAAACCCTACCACTGGCTTTTGCTAGTGCCGATACCAAGTCAAGCTGTCCCGAGTTCCTATCGTTGTTTACGTTTGTCTTTTGTTTTTTATCCCCGCACTTTTCTGAAGAAAATGCGGGGATTTTGTTTTGGTCCCGTCCGTCCGTCTGTCCGTCTGTCTGTCTGTCCGCCAGTCCGTTAGATGGACCTTGTCAGTGGAACTCCTTCCTCATTTTTGGATTTATGGATTTAATTGTGTTATAGAATTGTTGCATAAAGTCTGCAGATGCGCAATAAGCTTTCGGATTTTTAGTTCGCCTCAACGAAGTTGAGGGGGACTATTGGGGTACTCCCGGCGTCCGCGTCTACGTCTAAGTCCGCGTCCGCATTTGGGCATATATCTCTGCAACTATGCATGGTAGGGTCATCAAACTTTGTATGCAGGTGCATCTTAGGCTATCTCACAGCCTCCAAGAAAATTGGGTCTCTCTGACCCATTTTTTCCGCTTGAACGACTTACATTCAAGTTTACGTCCGAGTTCAGATCTCAGTCACTATACATGATAGGATCATGTAACCTTGCATATGCATGCATCTCTGATGGTAGGTCAGCATCCAGGCAAAATTAGGTCACTTGGACCTATATTTTGCGCTTGAACGACTTACATTCAAGTTTACGTCCAAGTTCATATCTCAGTTACTATACATGGTAGGATGATTTTACCTTGCATATGCATGCATCTCTGATAGTAGGTCAGCATCCAGGCAAAATTAGGTCACTGACCTATATTTTCCGCTTGAACGACTAACATTCAAGTTTACGTCCGAGTTCAGATCTCAGTCACTATACATGGTAGGATCATGTAACCTTGCATATACACGCATCTCTGATGGTAGGTCAGCATCCAGGCAAAATTAGGTCACTTTGACCTATATTTTCCGCTTGAACGACTTACATTCAAGTTTACGTCCGAATTCATATCTCAGTCACTATACATAGTAGGATCATGTAACCTCGCATTTGTATGCATCTCTGATGGAAGGTCAGCATCCAGGCAAAATGAGGTCACTTTGACCTATATTTTCCGCTTGAACGACTAACATTCAAGTTTACGTCCGAGTTCAGATCTCAGTCACTATACATGGTAGGATTATGTAACCTTGCATATGCATGCATCTCTGATGGTAGGTCAGCATCCATGCAAATTAAGGTCACTTTTGACATATATTTTCCGCTTGAACGACTAACATTCAAGTTTACGTCCGAGTTCAGATCTCGGTCACTATACATGGTAGGATCATGTAACCTGGCATATGCATGCATCTCTGATGGTAGGTCAGCATCCAGGCAAAATTAGGTCACTTTGCCCTATATTTTACGCTTGATTGATTTACATTCAAATTTTCGGACGAGTTCAGATCTCAGTCACTATACATGGTAGGATCATGTATACTTGCATATGCATGCATCTCTGATGGTTGGTCAGCATCCAGGCAAAATTAGGACTCCTTGACCTATATTTTATGCTTGATTGATTTAAATTCAAGTTTGAGGACGAGTTCAGATCTTAGTCACTATACATGGTACGATCATGTAACCTGGCATATGATTGTAACTCTGATGGTAGATCAGCATCCAGACAAAATTAGGTCACTTTGACCTATATTTTCCGCTTGATTGATTTACATCCAAGTTTTTGGACGAGTTTAGATATCAGTCACTTTACATGGTAGGATCATGAAACCTTGCATATGCATCCATCTCTGATGATAGATCAGCATCCAACATTGACCTATATTTTCCGCTTGATTGATTTACATTCAAGTTTTTGGACAAGCTCAGATCTCAGTCACTGTATATGGTAGGATAATGTAACCTTGCATAGGCATGCATCCCTGATGGTACATCAGCATCCAGGCAAAAGTAGGTCACTTTGACTTCTGTTTTACGCATGAGTGATTTATGTCTAAATTTTCAGACAAGTTCAGATCTCAGTCACTTTACATGGTAGGATCATGTAACCTTGCTTAAGTGTGCAAATGTGATGTCAATATCCAGTCAAATTTTTGTTTCTGTGACAAAGTGCCATAACGAGGCGAACTCTGTAATCGTTGATTACCTATATTTGATATTGGTCTTGGTGCAAACAAGGACCCCAAGATGTCGATTTTGAGACATGTGAGCTTGTCAGTGAAACTCCTCCTACATTTTTGAATTTGTGGATTTAATTTTGTTATAGAATTATTTATATAGTCTGCAGATGCGCAATAACTTTCCGGATTTTTGATATTGGTCTTGGTGCAAACAAGAGGCCCCATGATGTCAATCTCGACACAAGAGAGCTTGTCAGTGGAACTCCTCCTACATTTTGAATATATGGATTTAATTTTGTTATAGAATTGTTGCATATAGTCTGCAGATGTGCAATAATCTTTTGGATTTTATAAATTAGTCTTGATGCAAACAAGAGGCCCCAAGATGTTGATTTTGACACATGTGAGCTTTTCAGTGGAACTTCTACAGTTTTTTATTTAATTTTGTTATAGAATTGTTGCATATAGTCTGTAGATGTGCAATGAAGTTTCGGAATTTTGATTCCGGTTCCTACTTTGGTAAATTTCCTGAAAATGTTAAAGACTCATATTTCTTAACTTTAAGCATATGCGTTTTTTACAAGAGTTTGGAAAAAATAAAATTTTGAATACTTAGAATTCTGAAATTTGATCCCATTTTTGGAAAATATCCTGAAAGTCTCAAAGACCACTTATATTGTGGAATTCTACCTAGCAACCATACATGTAGTAATTTGATTCTATTAGGACAATCATTTTCACCAATTGGATTTCAAAAATATTTGATTCCTATTTTGGTAAATTTCCTGAAAGTGTCAAAGACCACTTATTTTTTTTTTTTTTTTTGAATTCTACCTAGCAACAATACGGTTAGGATTTGTTTCTATTAGGGCAATCATTTTCACCAATTGGATTTTCAAAATAATTGATTCCAAATTTGGTAAATTTCCTGAAAGTGTCAAAGACCACTTATTTTTGGGAATTATACTTAGCAACAATACTGTTAGGATTTGTTTCGATTAGGGCAATCATTTTCACCGATTAGATTTTCATGATAATTGATTCCAAATTTGGTAAATTTCATGAAAGTCTCAAAGAAAACTAATTTTTGGAAAATCTACCTAGCAACCGTATATCCTTGTATTCTTTCTTAGTAGAAATAGTGACTATCAATTTTTAGTTCGCCTCAACGAAGTTGAGGGGGACTATTGGAGTACCCCCGGCGTCCTCGTCCGCGTCCGCGTCT
>MJUU01072237.1:26580-38768 GCA_002080025.1 Modiolus philippinarum
AACTGTACATTGTAGGATCATCTAACCTTGCATGTGCATGCATCTTTGGCAGTAGGTCAGCATCCAGGCAAAATTAGGTCACTTTTCCGTTTATGTCTGAATTCAGGTCTCGATCACTGTACATGGTAAGATCATCTAACCTTTGTATAAGGGATGGTAAATGAGCACCCTTGCCAAATTGGGTTTCTGTGTCCATGTGCCATAACGAGGCGAGCTTTGTAATCGTTGATTACCTATGTTTTTTAAAAAATGTCGAGAAAAATTACCCCAATGGTCTATAACGACTGTTTTCTGTGTCAAACATGTGAGTGCAGGGATGGCCATCTTTTCTGATGGCACCACGTCTAGTTTATTGTAGTTTTTGTTGCGTTATTTTGTTTTGTTTTGTTTTTGTTTTTGTTTTGTTGCGTTTTTTTTGCGCAGTTCCTTGGTGCATTGTGGCATGAAACTATGTCTTTCGGCCATTGTAGGTGTTTCCTGTTATCTTTATTTTCTATTTTTGATTTTTGTTTTGTTTTGTTTTGTTTTTTTGTTTTTTTGTTTTTTTGTTTTTTTTTGTTTTGGTTTTTTGTTTTTGTTTTTCTTTTTCGAATAACTAAATACCGAAGTTTTTGTTAATTAATATGTTTCTTCAGTGCAAATGAATAACAAAATACCGAGGTTACTGTGAATTTAGGTTCTGTATATGCGCATTTCGACAACTTATGTCTCATCAGTGCAGATCAAATTAAATCTCATTTTAGAACTTTGTAACCTTTTTTAAAGTTCAATGAAACACTGATGACTTATGTATTGTTTGTTAGTTTTGGGTTTAAAGTCACTTTCAGCAGAATTTCAGCCATATTGCGGCGGTCAGTTTTAGTGGTGCAGGAAGCATAGCCGGAGAAAACTAAAGACCTTGTGCAGGTAAGCGACAGGCTTTATCACATAGGGTTGCAAGCACGTCTCTTTTAAGATCATCTGGCCAAAAAGGCCATGTGAGCTATTGTCATGACTTGGTTTCCGTCGTACGTCTGTCAAAGAAGTTATTTATAACAGAGGTCAACTTTAAAAATTAAGAATTAAATGTTCAGCAACTCCAAATCTACTTACCTAAAAATTTTGAAGAAAATATAAATACGTATTAAGAATTATTGCCCTTTATTGGTCAATTTTTGTAAATTTATATATTTTGCCTTATATTTCAAATACTATTTGAGGGAGAGGTTAGTAGTAGGAGATGCACGAGACGCTTAGCAGGAGGATTACGGAAGTGACGTCATAGTCACGTGACCGGAAGTGTGACGTCATAGTCACGTGACCGGAAGTGTGACGTTATCCGAAAATGACGTCACCGGAAGTGACGTGACCAGAAGTGACGTCACCGGAGGTGACGTCATCGGAAGTGACGACACTCCAAGCGGACCAATGAGAACGTTTCCCGCCAGATTTGAATTTCAAATATTCAAAACGGACCAATGGGCACGTTGCCGCCCTATTTCAAGTCCAGACATGTTTGAAATGGACCAAGTATAACTTTTTAGCTTTCTACTGCGTAAAAAAGGGGAGGGGGGTCTCGTCTATTCTCCAACTACTATTTTTAACCTCGATTTCCAGAGTTATCGTTCGTTTCCCGTACAATGTATATATCAATCCGGGGTAACATTGAACTCCTAAAGCGATTGGTGAAGGTTTCAAGTCTCTATCCCTTACCGTTTTTGAGATATTGGGGCCCGAAAATTCGGGAATGGCCCAAAATGCGATTTTTTCCAAGTCGAGTACTATAGACGTGTTATATATGTGTTCGGGGTAATTTTGGCATTCTTAATCAATTGGTGACATGTGTTAAGACCTTTGTCTAATAGTTGGGGCGTAATAAGGGGTCCAAAATTTCGGAATGGTCCAAATTTCAATTTTTTCCGAGGTTAAGTACTATAGCAGTGTTATATATGTTTTCAGGGTAACTTTGACCATCTAAATCGAATAGTCACATTTGTGAGGTCGTATCTCTTATAGGAGGGGTGTAACAGTGGGTCCAAAATTTTGACAAGGGTGGTCATTTGGTGAATTTTAACAAAGGGGCACTCTGCGTTTATCCAGGCTAGTGACTGGCTACCCCACGGATAGGCCGCATAACCCCCATCCCCCTTTTCTTCTTTTATTTACATCGAGCCGTTGCTGTCTTCGATTGGTGGTGGTTTGAATCCGTCCAATACGTCATCTGACAGATATTTTCTTTTTTTCACTGCATATTGCCAAGATTCCCTGGTTTTATAGTCTTCTTCATCTCTTAAACGTTTGGCCGTAGCTCTGATCTTTTTGTGAATTGGATCTTGTTGAAATCCTGCATCCAGAACACCGTTTCCAGGTACTGATTTCTCATATGGTCTCTAAAAAGTTTATTCATGTCTTCATATGCGGCTAAACGAGCATTTTCGGAGTCGTGTCCTTCTTCCATCATCTCTTCTACTTTCGTGTTGTATTCTGGTTCGAGTTTGTCAAATGTTTGATTGACTATCAGCTTCCATGGAGACTCTTGGTCATCTTCATCGTCAGTTGCTTTCGTCCGTAGACTCTTCTGACGTATTAGTCTTTACTTTCCTCGTTGCTATATACAGATTGGGGATTGCTTTCCTCTGATAGGTTGGACTCTGTCTCCGATTCAATTGGCGAAGTATCTGCCATGTCGTGTTTCTGATTCTTGTGGCGAACAAGATTGAAGTGACGATTGGTCGTGTATTCACAAAGGTCGCAGTGATACATTATAGGCGTCTTCCTCTCTCTGGATTCGAAGAACGAATGACGATATATTACAGAACAAAGCTTTAAATACGGTCAGATTGGGAATGTCGCTGCTCGCGTGCTCGTTTCACTGCTCTTGTGCTCATTTCGCTGCTCGTGGTGCTCGCGTGCTCATCTCGGGAATATTGCTGCTGCTGCTGCTGCTAATGTGCGGTGGGAAAAGCTACATATTTGCTGTTTAATGGTATGCTCGCGTGCTCATTTTGCTGCTCGTGCTACTCGCGTGCTCATCTCGGGAATATTGCTGCTGCTGTGTGGTGGGAAAAGGGACAAATTAGCCGTATAAAGGTATGCTCACGCTGCTCGTTTGTACTGCTCGTGTGCTTTTAACGCTGCTCGTGCTGCTCGCGTGCTCATCTCGGGAATATTGTTGCTGCTGCTGCTGCTGCTGTGCGGTGGGAAAAGGGACACATTAGCCGTATAAAGGTATGCTCAAGTTGCTCGTTTTTACTACTCGTGTGCTCTTATCGCTGCTCGTGCTGCTCGCGTGCTCATCTCAGGAATTTGAGAAGAGAGGAGGGCCTTAAAAGGGGAGGAGGAAGAAAGAAAAGACATAACAATAATTATTTACTATTTTTTTTTTTTATTTTTAATTTTTTTTTTAATTATTTTAGTCCCAGTCCCCCATTCCCTAACCCATGACTGCTTAATGACGGGGAAAATAAATACATATATATCTGTAATTTAGTTGATTATTTATTGCCTAATTGAAAGAAAATATATATATACATTAAACGATGAGGGAAATGCACCAAAAATCAATAATTACACAGAACGGGATAAAACAATCAAGACGGAGAGTAAACAAATGCAATAAGTACAAATGAAAAAATTAAAGTATACAAAAACAAAGTGAGAAAACTGAGACAAAAGACAGAGAGTAAAAGGGTATCACAAAAAAACAAATCGAAACCAACGCTATGCTTAGGTAAGGTTCTATATTACCCATTAATACACAAAATACATAGAAAATATTGAATTAGTGGACAAAAAAAAATTGAAAAAAATGACTGAATTGAAATACAACACAAGAAGAGAACTAAAAACAGGATAAACCAATAGAAAGATGTATGGGTAAGACTGACACCCCCCCCCCCCAAATGAACCTGGGTTACCCTACCCCAAGCGTCCCACCACTCTCACACCATTTCGCTACTCTCACGGTGCTCTACATTCGTGACGCTTGGAAGTAGGGTTACGGGTATGTCAAAGTAAAAGGCTTAATAACAATGACTGGGATACCAACAGCCAAAGGAAATTAGGAGCTAATTAGTCACGGTTGGGTGCACAACAAACTAATGAAAAATTTAACATTGACCCTATGGGAAAAACGTGGTCTAGGGTAACCCGTTTCACTACTGAGGTTAAGTAATAAACGGAAAAAAATGTTCAGCTTGTCAAGGACTACATTTAATCTTAACATGCTAAATGATACAATTTCGACAACGTATGTCTTGACGGCAGATCAAATATTTTGTTTTACTTGGCAGAAAGATTTGTGTAAAACTGATACGCAGATTTGTTCTAAACAACTAGATCTGTAGATTGCCATTTTGCCAGCTTATGTCTTTTCAGTGCAGCTCAAAACATAACTTTTTGAAGGCCATAAACCGAACAATACACTGATGGAGAATAAATATCCAACTATGATTCAAATGAATCCGGTGTGTGACCATAATTATTTCGCAGTTCCTTGTCCATATTTAGGTTTTAAAATATTTTAACAATATAAGTGCAGTTTCTTCAAAGATGGGGTTTATTTTGCCTCCTGCAGACGGAGTTGAGAGGTATATAGAAATCGCCGTATCCATCTATGTGTCCGTCTGTCAACACTTCTTGTAAGCGTATATAAATATGAAGGAATATTACGTCTATTGTTCGAAACCAGGAACTGGAGATAATTCGACTTTGACTTTTCATTCATTCACATCTGCGCAAGCATAACTCCTCTGAAAATCACTAGAAGAATTTTGATGAGACTTGACTCATACGAAGGACACTGTAAACACTTGTAACCGCAACTCTTCTTAAATCAATGACAGGATTCTGATGAAACGTTACACAAAAGGACACTATATGGATATGCATGAAAAATATCTCAGTTCAGGAACCAGGAATTAGACTTCGACTTTTTACTGATTCCATTTTACCTCTGAGCGAAACTAAGGATTTTAATGAATCTTCACACAAAAAGGACATTATATAGAGATGTGCATGGAGATATATAATTAGTGTCCGAAATCAGGCAGGGGAGATAATTAGCCTTTAGATTTTCATTGACACCATCTGCACGGATTAACTCTTTAGTTCAATCCCTATCAAACCACTTTAAGGATTTTGATAAACTTTACAAAAGGAAGAATACCATATAAAGATGTGCATAAAGGAATCGTATTGTCCGAAATCAGGAAGAGGAGATACTTTGACTCCTCATTGATACAATTGGCACAGTTTATTCCCCTTTAAACTCTCGAAGGATTTTGATGAAACTTTACACAAAGAAATGACACTATATGGAGCAATGGCAGTAGAATATCGAAGGAACAAGGGAAGTGATATTCACAAAAATCAGTTTGAAGTCCAAAGGCATGGCAAAAACGGTAACAGAAATCTACACAGACAAAACAAGGACGCGAGGCAGCCACAATGCACGGAAATGAAAAGACGACATTAAGAACTAAGGCACTCATAGTGTGAACTCCCATGAAAACTGGGAGTGACATCAAGTTCTCTGGAAGGGTAAGTGCATGTCCTTCCTCGCTAACGACATCTGTCACACTATCATTGAGGCAGACATTGTTTCGAAAGATCTGTTTGGTGTTTAATGTCATTTTCTAACACTTAGACAAAACCAATTTAAATCCATCGCACACGTTACTTCTCTAACCCTCAAACAGCAAAAAGAAGAAATCGGTATAACAAACATCACTGACGAAGACGAAACTAACATTTTTATACGACCGCAAAAAAATTCGTCGTCGGCGTCTGTGGACAGCATAACTTTGGTTCAAGTGGAAGTATCATTTTCATATTTTAGCATGAGGTGTCTTACCACAAGCTTAAGCCCGGGTTTTAATTCTGTGTTCCTGACCCTGGCCGGTATAGAAAAAGGGACCAAAAAGGGGTTAAATTGGGAATTTTCGTGTCTGTGGACAGCATAACTCTGGTTCTAGCAGATAGATTATTATCAAATTTTGGTATGATATTATTTGGTACATTTCTAAGAATCGTTTTTGCCATCACTCGGCGTCCGTTGTCCGTCCGTCGTCCGTCCGTCCGTCCGTTAACTTTTTTTCAAAAATCTTCTCCTCTGAAACTACTTGACCAATACTAACCAAACTTGGCCAGAATCATCACCAGGGTATGCACTTTCAAGTTTGTGATTTTTATGTCCGTAGACCAAACAACATTGCCGCTGTTACTAAAAATAGAACATAGGGGTAAATTGCTTTTTTTTGCAAATTACTCGAAAACCGTTACAGATATCAAAATTATGACAGAGTAAAAATGATCAGCATGATGAGATCTACCCACTGTGCAATTTTGAAGAAAATCTGAAAACCTGTCTGGGAGTTATAGCCCTTTTCCTGTGAAATTTTCAAAATTTTTGCATTTTTAATTTTTATTTCAAAAAGTGTAACAGATAGAGGTCAAGTGTAAATTGCAAAAATGTTCAGCATATCAAGACCTACCCACCCTGAAATTTTGAAGAAAATCCATAAACCATTGTATGAGTTATTGCCCTTTTTTCACTGAATTTTTTGAATTTTCGTATTTTTCATCTATTATTTCCAAAACTATAGAAGATGAAGGTTAAGTGTAAATTGATGAAATGTTTGCCATTCTGTGGCGACTTCAAAACTGATGTTGAAAATTGTTCAATGACCGACATTTTCAAAATGGCCTCCAAAAAAAAAGGCGGGAAAATTCAACATTGTCCGATTTCAATGAAATTTGGTTTCCATGTAGATATTGATGTTGCGACTTCAAAACCGATATTGAAAATTGTTCGTTGATCGCATTTTCAAAATGGCCGCCAAAAAAGGCGGGAAAATTCAACATTGTCCGATTTCAATGACATTTGGTTTCCAAATACGTCTTGATGTCGCAACTGATGTTAAAAAGTTTCGTTGACCGCCATATATAAAATGGCTGCCAAAAAGGCGGGAAAATTCAACATCGTCCGATTTCAAAGAAATTTGATTTCAAAATAGATATTGATGTTGCGACTTCAAAACCGATGTTGAAAATTGTTTGTTGACTGCCATTTACAAATTGACGTCTCGACTTCAAAACTGGTGTCGAAAGTGGTCCTTAGCAAGAACGTTTTTTATCAATAAAGCCCAACAAAGAAATATAATAAAACATGATCAGACTTAAAAAACAGTTCAAGATATTGGAGGTGTTCGACCTACGAAAGCTTGAGAAACTGAAGATCAACTGTATAACTTACATTGTTACCTTGAGTGTGGCAACTGAAAGCCAGGTGAGCGATACAAGCTCCTGGGAGCCTCTGGTTCTTTTCCATTTCCGAGCCGTTTAATATTGGGGCCAAAAAGGGGTTAAATTGGGTATTTTCGTGTCTCTGGATAGCAAAACTTTGGTTCTAGTGGACAGATCAGTTTTTAAATTTTGAAATGATGTTTTGGCACATGCTCAAGCCAGTGTAATAATATTTCGCCTTCCTGGCCCTGGCTGTTTCAGAAAAAAGGGGGCCAGAAAGGAGTTAAACTGGGTGTTTTTACATATTTGACTGTAGAATCTTTATTATTTATCTGTTATAATGGGATTTCTTTCAGTGTGCTCCTTAGGAAATTTCTAATCTGTAAAATGACAATAGATTCATTTGGCATGTACCGTTGATGAGAAAAATTGGGCCCAAAGGGGACAAATTTTTAAAAAAAAGTTTTTTAGTCTGATGTCTGATTTTGATGCATTTTTTTGAATGGATTCCAATGAAAAATTAATTTAGTTCTATACTATAATATTTTCCATGACTTGTTTCCTTTCTGAAATATGAGGGCCAAAATTGAAAACATGAAGATTACCTAAAATTGTTATTTTTCATCGGATTTCGATGGGATTTTTTTTCTTTTGATTTCACTCATTGTAAGCTGTCAGACAAATATTAATGGATTTGGCATAGCTCTTGCCGTTTCCGAGCTATAAGGGGTCATAGGGGCCAAAATTGCATTTTTAGAAATATGTGAAATCTTTTTTTCCCGTTAGATTTCGTCTAATTATTGTGTCAAACTCTTTACTGTGTCCAAATTCACCTTAAACTACACTTGTTCATAACTCCCATAAACTCCCATAAAACCCGAGAGATGGGTAAGAAAGTCCTGCTCCGCTAGCGGCACCCGTTACAATATCAGTGAATTAATCCAGGGTCATGTCAAAATCGGTTATGTCAAACCGGTGAAGGTGTGCATGCATTTGGTTAAGATGATAACAGTGTGACACCGTTTATTGATTTCATTTATACTTGGAAAGTAATTAAAGTGTCGATATTGTTAAATGAAGCTGCAGGAGAGAAACAATTTTAGCTCACACGTGAGCCATGTGAGCTATTACCATCACTTTGTGCCCGTTGGTGTCCGTCCGTTGTAAATTTAAAAAAAATATATATCTAGTAAATCAATGGGACAAATTTCACCTAAACTTGGCCAGAATCATCAAAAGTATAACTAGATTCAAAATTGTTTTCGATTAGTCCCGGGATCAAACAATATGGATGACGTTACTAAAAATAGTACATATGGGTTAACAAATAACTCCAAAGAGCTACAAATATGAAAAATCGGACATAGGGTAAAAGTGACAAGATCTACCTACTGTGCAATGAGAAAAGTTGATAATGTGTTTTTGAGTTATTTTCCATTTTCTGTAAATTTCTCAAAATTATAATATATTTTCATTTTTTTTTTCTATTAAAAAAATCCATAGCAAATAGAGGTGAAATTACAAAAAATATGTTCCGCATATTAAGATCTTTTAACTGAAAATTTTTAAAGAAAATCTGAATACCCATATAGGAGTAATATTTTCGTATATATTTTATATTTTGACTTTATTTAAAAAAAACGATGTGAGATAGATGTTTAGTTTTACAAGCAAAAATGTTCAGTTTGTCAAGGACTACATTATATATCTTATATCTTCATGATGATATATAATTGTACGCATCTTATCCAAGATAGAAGCCAGCTTGGAACTTCGTTAATCATATGACCCTTTTCGAAAACAAATTCAAAGATATTATTCCCTGAAACAACCTGGCCAACTGTAACCATACTGCGTTGCAACTGTCAATATCTAATTCCCTTTGAAAATGGCTACTAGCGGGGGGACAACGTTTGAAACCTATGGGGGAGCATTTAGAGATCTTCTCTGAAGTCTTGGGTCACAAAGCCTATATTGGAACCAAACTTGGTCACAATAGTCCTTTTCTAATCCTTTTTCAAAAATGTGTTTAGCAAGTCTGTACCTCATCTAAGATGCTCGCCAGTTCGGAACTTAGTTTAACATGAACCCCTATTTGAAAACACATTCTCTGAAACTACTTGGTAAATTAGAAATAAATTAGGCCACAAAAGTCCTTCATTGGTTGTCTTTGAAGACTGCGTGCCGCAAATCCGTTTCATATCCAAGAAAAGTTTAAAATTTGACACGATTGGAAAGCATCCAAAGATCTTTTCCTCGGAAGCCATATACATATAGCCTCCTCAATCTTATATTAAACTATGTTTCCTTCTGTCGGTCATTCTGGATTGGGTAGGAACATAAAAATTGCAAGCTTAGAAGGGACGAAAGGGAATATGATGTTCAAATGTATTCAAAATGAATCCAAATCTAAAGGGACACCCCAAGAGTTTATAATAAAACACGGAAGTAACTGAAACTAGAATGCCTCCTCGTTTTTATGTCGCCCCTGACGTAGTCGGGACGACATATTGTTCTTTGTCGTTTCTTTATTATTCATTATAATCATAATTATTATGTCGCCCCAGACGTAGTCGGGACGACATGTTGTTCTTTGTCTGTTTCTCTATTATTATTATTATGTCGCCCCAGACGTAGTCGGGACGACATATTGTTTTTTGTCCGTTTCTCTATTATTATGGCTCCCAAACAAAGTTTGTGGAGACATATTGTTTTTGCTCTGTTTCTTATTAAGTCTCCCAAACGAAGTTTGGGGAGACTTATTGTTTTTGCTGTGTTTCTTATTAAGTCTCCCAAACGAAGTTTGTGGAGACTTATTGTTTTTGCTGCGTTTCTTATTAAGTCTCCCGAACGAAGTTTGGGGAGACTTATTGTTTTTGCTGTGTTTCTTATTATGTCACCCCAGACTTTGTCGGGGTGACATGTTGTTATTCTACGTTTCTTCTGATTATTCTTTTTCTTCTTCTTCTTCTTCCAATGATTTTTGTCCGATCGATTATTTTTAAATGGCTGGGTGTAATTTAATGAAACTTGGCATGAAGTTAGATCAGTATAAGGAGATGATTTTTTTACCGAAAAAAATTCAAAATGGCCGCTATTTCCAAGATGGCCGCCACTTTACGTTGAAAAATTGGGGATGCTATATCTCAGGAACTGCCTAGAGGAATTAGTTCATATTTTGCATAAAAGTTCAGTAAGATGAGAGGAAGGAATCCATGCGACAAAAATTTTCAAAATGGCCGCCATTTCCAAGATGGCTGCCGAAATACGTAAAAAGTTCGACTTTGTCCGATTTCAACAAAAATTGATATCTGGGTAGGTTTTGAGGTTGCGAACAAGATGGAATCATCGAATGGGGAGTCTGGGGTGACATTGGCTATTGCTTGCAATTGCAAATCTAGTTTTTATTATTATTATTATTTTTCTTCTTCTTCCGTTTTCCGCCAAAAATTTGTCCAACCCGTTTCTCGGACACCAGTGGTCCAAACTTTCTGAAACTTTGTGGCATGATAGATACCTATGCCTAGATGGTCTTTCTGGTCTTGGAATTTTCAAAATGTCGACCGGTGTCATGGAAATGGTAAAAGAAGCGGGAAAATCAAAGTGCTCAGAATTGGATGAAATTTTACAGGAAGGTTGCCTAACATGTGTAGAACTTACTTCTGGTCTCCAAGACTTCAAAATGGTAACAGGTGCCATGGAAATGGTAAAAAAGGCGGGAAAATCAAAGTACTCAGAATAAGATGAAATTTTACAGGAAGGTTGTCTTATATGTGTAGAACTGACTTCTGGTCTTCAAGACTTCAAAATAGCGACCGGTGCCATGGAAATTGTAAAAGAAGCGGGAAATCAAAGTGCTCAAAATTTGATGAAATTTTATAGCCAGGTTGCCTAACAGGTGTAGAATTAACTTCTGGTCTCCAAGACTTCAAAATAGCGACGGTTGCCATGAAAATGGTAAAAAAGGCGGGAAAATCAAAGTGCTCAGAATTGGGTGAAATTTTACAGGAAGGTTGGCTTATATGTGTAGATTTGGATTCTGGACTCCAAGACTTCAAAATGGTGACTGGTGCCATGGAAACAGTAAAAAAGTCGGGAAAATCAAAGTGCTCATAATTGAATGAATTTGCACCGAAAGGTTGCCTAACATGTGTAGAATTGGGTTTCGGTCTCCAAGACTTCAAAATGGCGACCGTTGCCATGGAAACGATGAAAAGACGGGAAAATACAAAGTGCTTAGTATTGAATGAAATTTGACAGGAAGGTTGATTTAAATCTGTGGGTCTCATCTAAAAACCTTTGAATTCTTATATGGAAGTTCGTTTGGGAGACTTCTTGTGTTTGCATCCAAACACAATTAATACTAGTTATTCTTATTATTATTTTTCTTCTTCCGTTTTCCGCCTCCAAATTGTCCGCACGATTTCTCAGAGACCAGTGACCCAAACTTCATGAAACTTCATGGCATGATAGATATGGACCCAAAGTTGATCCTAAAGTTTTCGGAATTTCTAAAATGGCGACCGTTGCCATGGAAACGGTAAAAAAGGCGGGAAAATCAAAGTGCTCAGAATTGGATGAAATTTTATAGGAAGGTTGCCTTACATGTGTAGAATTGGATTCCGGTCTCAAAGACTTCAAAATGGCGACCGTTGCTATAGAAACGGTAAAAAAGGCGGGAAAATCAAAGTGCTCAGAATTGATTGAAATTTTACAGGAAGGTTGCCTAGCATGTTTATAATTGGGTTCTTGACTCCAAGACTTCGAAATGGCAACCGTTGCCATGGAAACGGTAAAAAAGGCGGGAAAATCTCAAGTGCTCATAATTGAATGAAATTTAACAGGAAGGATGTTTAAAATCTGTGGATCTCATCTAAAGCCTTTGAATTCTGATATGGGAGTTCGTTTGGGAGACTTCTTGTGTTTGCATCCAAACACAATTAATACTAGTTTTTATTATTTTT
>MJUU01072240.1:34589-46135 GCA_002080025.1 Modiolus philippinarum
GGTTATTATTATGATAGAGAAAATAAAATGTATAATATTTATGAATTTTTTGGATGTTATTGGCATGGATGCCAAAAATGTTATAGTCCTGAAGAAATATGTAAAAAGGACAGAAACAAAAAAACTATGAAAGAGTTATATGACCAAACTAAAGAGAGACTTAAAATTATTAAAGATTATTTTAAATCAAATGTAAAAATTCACACAATATGGGAATGTGAATTTGATCAACAAAAATATCCTGAAGTTGATCCATATTTAAAACCTATTGATAAAAGAGATGCATTTTATGGAGGAAGAATATAAACTATTCAATTGTACAATAATCTTCCTGATTTAAAAGGTAAATATGTAGATTTTTGTTCACTATATCCTACAGTAAATAAATATTTTAAATATCCAATAGGGCATCCTGTTACATATACAAATATTTCTGTGGATGATTATATAAAAAATAACTATTTTGGAATAATGAAATGTAAAATATTACCTCCTAAAAAATTATATCATCCTGTTTTACCATATAAACAATTAACTAGTGATAATACCCATAAATCACTTTTTGGTTTGTGTAGAACATGTATGAATAAAATATCTGTTAAATGTACACACATAAATGATCCTACCTTAACTAAATATGATAAAACACATGCCATTAAACATTGTAAAAAATGTAAAAATATTAAAAATGAAAAATGTATACATTCTGATGAGGAAAGAGTTATACTAGGTACATGGTCTACAATAGAAATAGATAAAGCAATAGAAAAAGGTTATCAATTGCAAAAAATATATGAAATAAAACATTTTGAAAAAACATCTACAGATATATTTAAACTTTATGTAGATACGTTTATGAAATATAAACAAGAAGCTTCAGGATGTAAATGTAATCATAAATATCGAAAACTGATTGTAAAAACGATAAAGAATGTAAAACAAAAATACAATATATTATAGATAATACTGCTTATGATTTAGATATTGATAAAGTTAAATACAAAGCAGGATTAAGATTTATAGCTAAAATATGTTTAAATAATTTATGGGGACATTTTGGTGTGAGAGATAATTTTACACAAAAAGAATATTGTTTTAATTTGGAACATTTAACTAAAATAGTATTTAATGAAAAATATGAAGATATAAGTACTATGATATTAGATGAAGATATTGTTTTAACTGAATATAAAAATAAAGAAGAATATTCTAAACCTAATCCAAGTGTAAATGTTTATATAGCTTTGTTTACAACAGCACATGCTAGATTAAAATTATATGAACTATTGGATATTCTACAAGAAAGAGTTTTATACATGGATACAGATTCTTGTATTTACAACGATGATGGGTCTGAAGCTTGTAAAAAATAGAAAGTATGATTGGAAATAAATTAGGAGATTTAACAGATGAAATTGTTTCAAAACATAATGCTAATTTTATAAAACAATTTATATCTGCTGGTCCAAAAGATTATTCTATGAAATTAGATACAGAAAAACTAGTTAGCTGTTGTAAAGGTTTTAGATTAAATGCTGAAGTAGAAGAAAAAAATACATTTGATAAAAAAATAAAAATAGTTACTGAAAATGAAAAATATGAAACAGTAACATATAATAATATTAAAATAGGAAAAGATAATAAAACAAGTTAAAGCTTATGATTATATGTTTGATAAAAGAATGGTTTTTGAAGAAAATGAAAATATAATTAGAAGTTTTCCTTATGGATACTAAGAGTGATTAATCAGTTTAATTCAAATTTTTATTTAAAAAATGATTGAAGCTTATACCGAGAAAGAGGATCCGGATGCTAAAGTTATATTAGGAAGAATAATGTTATCAGATATGTTGTTTAATAGATGATGGAGAATGTCCTTTGACATCGAAACAAATGAAAATAATGGAAAAATTCGAAGGTAAAAAATTATCTAAGTTTCCTCCTGGTTGGGATGCTTTTATTAGACCAGATAAAGTTTATGAATTTGTTTTTGAAGAAAAATGTCCTGAAATTTAATTAAATTTATTAACATACATTTTACATTTTATTTAATTTCCAAGCAACACAACCAGTTAATGCCATACCACCAACAACAAATACAATTTCTCTTTTTTCTGATCTTCTGACGGAGTATAAAAATCACTTAATTCTGGTTTAAGATCTAAAACTGAATTTGAGGGTATATTTAATCGGTTACCACCCGTAACATTATAATATTCTCTCATTGCCTGGTCAACATCTTCATAAGTTTGAGCAGCATGATTTTCTTTTTTTATTGTTCATTAATATAATCTATTCTTTGAATTCTTCTTTTATTCCATACTTCTGTTTCTTCTTGTAATTTTTCCACAGCTTTATCATGTCTTATTTTTTCTTCATTCGCATCACCACCCATATGAGAAAATAAAAAATTACTCCCAGAAAATGCTTAAGCGTTTGTAATTGCTCCACCTAACATCATTACTAAAGCACTTGCCATTTTTAAGAAAATAAATTTTATTTCATTATATCAGCAGGTATAATGCCTTGCTTTATCAACATATCTTTTGTTGCCATTGCAAACAGTATGTCAATGGATAACATAAAAATATCATTCATGTTAAAATATACTTTTGGTGCTGACCTTCTAAATACTTTTTTACCTATTTCTGAATATCCAACTGTAAACAATGTTTCCACTCCAGCATGATATAACATATTTGCTATTTGTTTTCCGTCTTTTGGTGTTGCCATTTTTATATATTAAATTTTTAATTTTTTCATTTTTTTAATTTTTTTAATTCTTCTTCTTCAAAATTTTCACGTTCTATTTTTTCTTCATATAATTCATATAACATATAATAACTATTTAAAACTCCTAAAGTTAGCGCTGAAAAAACTAACATTTCTATAATTGAATTATTTATTTTTATTGGATCCATTTAAAAAAAAATAAAATTAGTTAATTTCAAACGGATCAATTTCTTTTTCTCGGGTTTTTAAAGGGATTTGCTCGCTTGGTTTTTCTTTACCTAACATGATTTCTCTAATCATTTTTTCTGGTTTTTCTCTTTGTTTATAAAAAAACAACCCCAATCCACCTACTACCCCAATTGATCCCAAACATAGTGGTAATATGTTCCAATTGTATCCGTTTGTTGGACATTGATGATGAAAAGAATCCTTAGTTTCTCTATCTTTTGTTATTTGAATCTCACCAGCTTTTTTTAATTCTATGTTTTCTTTTTTTATTTTTTCTTCTTCTTTTCTTTATTTAGCTTTTATCTTTCTTGCTTCTACACCTTTCTTACCAGCGGCTACTCGTTTTGGATTTTTTTGTTGAGGGTTTTTAGGAGGGGACCGTTCGCTTTGCTCGCTAGATTCTTCTTTTATTTCTTCTTTGTTTTTTTCTTTATCAGAATTTTCATTTGTCATTTTTTATGTCATTATTTTCATCTTTTTTTATGTCATTATTTTCTTCTTTTTTTATGTCATTATTTTCATCTTTTTTTATGTCATTATTTTCATCTTTTTTTATGTCATTATTTTCATCTTTTTTTTGGAAATCAATATGTCTTGCCGTTGTTAAAATCGCAGTGAAAGGGGCAAGATACATTCCATATCTATAGTACAGTTCACAACATACATTAGTTAAAGCGTGGTTGATAAAAGGATCTTCCCCTAAATCTTGCATTAAATTTGGTGGATTAAAAACGTTGAAGTATTTTGATACACCCATAACATAAAAATTAATAAAAGAATTTCCTAATGTCTTGGTCATACTGGCTCCTAATCTTGCTTCATATTTACAATATAATTTATGTATTTGTTCAGATGTCATTGTATCAATTTCTGACAATTGTAATTCTTTACCCAGATATTGCTTACTTCCTCCACCAGCAACAACGGCTGATAATCTTTTACGTTTTTTTTTCTGAAAGGGGACTGCTAACTTCGTTCGAATCAAAATCTATGTTTTCAATATTATCATCTCTTAAAAATTCTTCAGTGCTCATTTTATATATTTTATTTTTAAGTTTAAAAAAAACTAAATACAAAATAACCAACTAATGATAATACTGCAGTATTTGTTATAATTGTTAGTATTTCTAATAGCATTGCTTTTTATTGCTATTTTTTTGCTTTATAACTTAAGAATTTCTTAAGCATTTCTTAAGCATTACTTAAGCATTATTTTTTTTTCTTATTTTGGAAATACTAAATCATAAGCATGATATTTATTTTTTTTATTATTTTCACATTTTTTCAAACCGAGTGGTCTTACATAAAAAGGAGTATTTTCGTTTTCTATTTTTTTCAGCGAGATGAGAAGGACACCAAAATTCACCATTATTTTCGACAGATAAAATTACACTCCTACCAAAACTTGTATTAACATATTTATAATCAGTAATTTTGTAAATTTTATCAATTTCTAAGTCGGTCCATTTTTGTGTATTGTGATCTTTTTGTTTTTTTAACAATCTTTCAAATTCTTCTCTCTTCATTTTTAATAAATGAAATTTAATTAACCCTTATCAATTACCCAATAACCGGTAGGTTGATCTGTTTTTAATATTAATTTACGATGTTTCTTTTTTTTTAATTCTTCTTTTATTCTTTGTCTTTCTTCTAAAGTGGTAAAAACATCATGTGCTCTTAAACATTTATCAAAACTGTCTCTGTCTTGTGTGTAGAACATGCACAACCATTTTGTTTGTTCTCTTAAATCTTTTAGCACAGAATTATATCTCTGTGAAATTACCCATACTGATTGTTTAGCATGTCTCCCTGAAAACGCAAGTTCAGAAAGCATATCTCTTTTCTTTGTTAATTGTTTTGTTGCACTACAATCATCTATAATGTATAGTGTTGGATGCCCGGCGTATTTGTTAAAACATAATCTAAGTAGTTCTGGTAATTTTTCTTCTCCGTTATTAAGGATAGGATTTAGAATTATCAATTTTTTTTGTTTTTGGTTTTTTAACATCACCAATCCACTTACGACCTTTGTATGCCTCGTTCCATTGAATAGTTGGACAAAGTATAACAATATAATTAAACACTTGAAGATATTCTGTTTCTAATAAATCAAGAACAAAATCTGTTTTTCCACAGCCAGTCTGACCACAAATAATAGCACAATGAGGATATTTTGGTAACTCCATTTTTAAAGAAACTGAAGTTGTTTACTTTATAAATAAAATAAAATAAAAAAATTAAAGGGTAGTACTTAAAGGGGAACCCGTTCGCTTCGCTCGCTTAAAATTTTACTTCTTTAAATCTTCCATCTTCAAAATTAATTTGTGCATCTTGTATTAGATAAATGTAAACATTTATAGGTTTATCAACTCCTGCTGTTTTTGTTATTTGAATTGCTATACTTTGAGAGGCATTTTCGATTCTTCTACCTGAACCGTGTAGTAAATTATCATCTGTTGAACGTAAATCTAACCATAAAGCATAATTAGTTGAAAGATATTTTTTTAATGTTGTATCAGATAAATGTATATCTTTTAAAACTGTGTCTGTTATTTTATATCTTTTTGAAGTAAGAGCAAAGAATTTATTTATTTCATCCCAATGTTGATCTGCTTCCATTCCTTCACTGTATAATTGATTCGGAACACCTTCTATTGTTATTTTTACATTTGTTATTTTAGGGTTATAATAAGTTTCGGTGCTTGTTCTTTCTGGGTCTTCAAATAACATCAGAATACCTTTCATACTTCTAGCTGGGGTATTTATATTAATGTTCCAGAGTGTATCAGATTTATTTTTAATTAATTTTTCGCATTTTAATATTCTATCATATAAGATAACCATTTTACTGTCAATTTGATGTCTTATTTGACTTGCTAATTCAGGGTTAGAAACTATATCAAATTGTAAGCAAATATCATTTATTTTATATTTTGCGTCTGCATCTGTTGAATGAATAACTTTGTTATAGTCGTTGAATGTAAGTTCATATTGAAGTTTTTCACCAAGGCCGGCTTGGTAAAAAGGCATGTGAGTTTCTAAAAGTTCAAAATCAAGTGGAATGCAAAATTTATTTTTGTATGCATCTGCTTTCGCTTGGTCTTCTACATTTTCCGTTTTATCTCCTGCTCCAACTCTATGTTTTAACACATTTTCGGATCCAATACCTTTATATGCCATATTTTCACGTTCAGTTGTAGATTTCCATAAATCTACATAACAATGATAAATATCACTATCATCAATTGACATAACTTCATTCCCACTTATTCTAACTGTTGTTTTTTTTTAACTATTGCTCTTCCTATGTTTTGATAAATAGTTGAATTTGCATCTTTAGATTCAATTTCTAATCCAAAAATTAATCTGGTTGTTCCGGGAACAATAACATCATTATTACTTAGATTAGGAAATCTAACTAATAACTGTTGATTTTTATCAATAGTTGAAGGATTATTAGTTATTACAATACTTTGACGAATACCTCTCACACCAAATTGTTCTCTTAATTTTCTGTAAGGATTTAATTTTTCTCCGTAAGCCGACATTTTTAAGGATTAAAATTAGATAATTCAATTACCACTAATACTAGAGTATTGATACATAAAGGACTATCACTCTTACTCATAAAACTTATTCTATCTCCAGCCTTAACTTTTAAAGGGGTATCAAAGTTTTTATAATTATGATATTCATAAACAGTTTCATCCAATTCTATTCCATGCCAAGTTATTCTATCATTAACACTCATAATGACAGTTAAACTATCTTTACCTGTTTTTAAACTTATTAAACTAAGACCTAATATTTTCCTGGATAATTCATAATATATTCGCTTCCGCCGGTACCAAAATTAAACATTTGATTAAATTTCAACGGGCCATTAATACCAGCGAATATACATATTGTGTTTCTGTCTGGTATATTTATAATTTTGTTAAATAATAAATTATTATTAATTTCCATTACTTTAAGCTCGTTCCTCATTTTTAATATTTCCAATGCATCTACATGTTTTTTTTTAACACCAAGTATACTCATTTTAATAGGTAAATTATTAGCTAATCGGTGCCCTTAAATAATTTCTAAAACACATTTAATTGGTAAACTATTACTTATTTTTTTATTATCATCATCTCTAATTTCTAATTTAAATTCTGTTATATCACCATTTTCTAAACGCTTATATTAAGGATGTTCATAATTTACCGTTATAATATCTCCAAACTCTTTTTTTTTAACTGGAAGAACAGCCAATAATGTACTCGGCATACCATCAAAATAATTATTATAAGTGCTTACTTGGTCTAAATGTACATTCAATGTTTTATAGATAGCAAAATCTACGGGTCTGTTTCCATGTTTTTCATTAGGTGTGAATATTTTTGTTTTATTAAATCCTAACATATTTCTCAAATCTTTACTTATTTTTAATTCAACAGGAGTAGTTAATAAAGCAATACAATTTGTTTCATTTACGGACAATTCAATATTTTCTTTTATAAATAAATCCGCTATTTGTTTAAAACTATAATAACCATCTATAATATCGATGCGTTTTTCTCCAGTTTTTTGTTATATGTTCATCTGAAATATTATGCCAACCTACGCAATATGTTATTTGTTTTAAACCCATACGTTTGTTTCCATCTCTGTTATCAATGTAAGTAAGTAAGTTTATTGTTTCATCAATTTTTGAAATAGTATGATATATTTTTTAGGGTAAAAAATGAAGAAAGAATTTAAATATAATCCTAATGCATCGTATAATCCTTACACTAAATATTCTGAAAAAGATATAATCCTTGTTAATCAATTAATATTTGTATATCAAAAAGGTATATCAAAAAGAAAACTTTAAAACAACTTTTCCCGATTTATTTAAAAAATATCAAAACCCACCATTACACACCAACGAACCATGGAATACATGGATGTGGAATTCCTTTGATTGATGGCAATGTCAATTAAACTTTGCAGTCTGGTGTGCAAGTACAGGATGTGGTGTTTCTTATGATGATCATATAAAAAACACTTCAAATCTAACCAAAACGGTTTATATGTTTCATTTATATTATTGTATCGCCAGAATCTTAAAAGAACTTAAATCACCTTTACCAACTGATTCTTCTTTCTGTTATTACAAAAATCCTTATGATAAAGCTGCATATAAAAAAATATGTAATGAATTTCAAATTTCAACTCATACAGATTGGAGACAAAAATTAGAAACATCTTGTCATGGTTTAGGAAGTTTTACCGAATACTATAAACCGAGTGCTGAATATAGAATGAATCATTCTCAGAATGGACCATTATTAAATATAAACGATTCTATTAAGCATACAATAGATATAAATATGGCTTGGACAACATTTATACTAGACAAATCAGAAGGTTTTACAAAAGTAGGTATTGAACGTATTAATGAAAGTATAAGAACCTTTGTATGGGCTTTATTAGGAGCACAATCTCAAACACGTGTAGATATACTAAAAATAGGTACAGGATTTGATGCTCAGAAACAATTTTTAGCAAACGTTCAAGATGCAATTATTAATTCCATAGATTTACCCTCTCAGATATCTCATTATGAACGAGTATTAAAGTACGCAAGAAGCAACGTTAATTATGTCTATGGTATTGGGTTATACATGTCTCCAAGTGATATGAGATTACAAATTGGAACAATTGTTGGTTATAACAACAAAATTGTAATAGCAACAAAAGATCAAAAACTAGGCTTTAACGATGATATAAATAATAAGAATGTTAAACAAGTTTCTCATTCTTTAGATAAATTAAATGGAACAAAAACAAAAAAATCTTTACCAGAACTTGTTCATGATATTCCAAAACCTTCTAATAAATTTGTTCAAGATATTCCAAAACCTTCTAATAAAATTGTTCTAGATAAACCGAATATAGAGCATGAAGAAAATAAACAAGCAATATTATTTGGAAGTGTTGTATTAGGTATTGTAGGACTAATCATTTATAAGATTTATTAATTTTATTTTTTTTAAATATTCCCTGGCAGCAGCATACAATAAACCAACCACTAAAACAAGTAAAGCCCATAAATTATTTGCAAACCAATTTACTACGTCTTTTGTTGCATTTAACAACCAAGACACAATGGCACCGATAATTCCCGGTAATGCAGCTGCTAATTTTCCTGCAAGCTTAGCTAATAGTTTTCCAAGATTTTTTAATTGTTTTTTTATCCAATCTTTTGCATCTGTTTTGTCTGAAGGAGGCGGAGGTGGGGGACTACTTCCACTACCAGAAGGAATAATTGCCTCAACAATAACACCAATAATCATTCCAGAAGCAGTTAAAACACTAACTATTGTTATTCCTTGTTCTCTAAATAATGTTCTTATTCTTTCCCTTAATGTTGTGTCTTCTTTTAATATTTTATGTTTTGTCTCTTTAATTCTATTTAACTGTTTACGTAGATTATCTCTATTAGTATTAATTACCTCTAATATTGCACTTCTCCTAATTTCCAAATCTATCAATTCTTTTCTAAATTTGTTTATTTTATCTTCATTTTTTCTAGTTTAGCTAATCTTAATTCTTTCTTTGTTTCTTCTATTGTTCTATTTACTTCATACAGTCTTGGTAATTGAAGTGCAATCTCTTCTTCATTTGTTGTATACGCTTCCATTAAACCATTCATTTCTCTCATATCTACTTTTGTTTGTGTTTCTTTTACGGATGTTAATATTTTGTTTACGGATGTTGATGCATTACTTGCTGTTTCTAATATTTTTTTCGCCTCTTGTTCGGAAGTTATATTTTGTGAAGAAATATCTTCTATGGTATTGACTTTACGACTTGCTACGCCCCAGGTGCTCGGCCTAGCGGCCTTTCTTTTAAGATCTGCTCTACTTTCTTTTGTTCCTTCAGAAAGTCCATAATCATCTACGTCTAAAACACCTCTGATAAAATCAGTACGATATAGTTTTTTAAGATAACTAAATTCATAAAATTCTAATACTCCTTTTTGGTAATGTGCTAATGGATATATATCACCATATTCATCTTTTACAAATAACATAGGTCTTCCATATTCATTATTCTTAATAAAGAAATCCTGTTTATTTTTATTACGTACTGTTTCTTTATTTTCATTATAAAATCTTTTTATCATTTTTTGTGTCGTTTCCATATTACGAATTTTAGCGTCATTTTCTGATAAATTTTCTGATTCTTCCATTTCTTTTGTTAGTTCACTTTCAAAATCTTTTTTTTTTTTTCTACATTATCATCATCATACTCATCCTGTCTAAATAAATCATTCATTTCAATTTCTCCTTCAGCCATTTTTTAATTAAAAATTTTTATTCATATTTTGGTGGAGGGTCATTTACTATAGTAATTTTGTGAAAGAAAATTAGAAATTTTCCATTTTTGTTAATTCATTTCTTACTCTTGCTTCTGTATCTTCAATCAATTTCTTTCTTTCACTGTCATTTAATACTGTTTGTGTTTGTTTTGTTTGTATAGTTTCTTTCATTTCATTATATTTTTCTAATTCATCTAAAATCAATTTAAATTCATTTTCATTTATCTGTCCATCAGTTAAAGATTTTGATATTAAATTTTTTATACTGTTTAGTTTACATTCTGCCATGGTTTTAATTTTATAATGTTTTTGTGCTTTTGTTGTAAGTTTACGTCTAATAAGTTTAACACAAGCACCTAAACCTCCACACGCAACAGCTGCAATTTGCAATGGAAGTAAGGGGGGCACTGCAATTCCTACACCTGCTAAAATAACGGAGGCTGAAATAAGACTTTTGTCTACGCCATCCGTTACGTTAACTCCTCGTTTATACTTCTTGTATAATGATTTACGTTTTTCTCTTTCATTAATCAACGTTTTTTCTATTTCTGTTATTTTTTGTAGTCTATAATTCTGTCCATCTTCTATAGGTAATTCTGTAAATAAATCTGGGGCTGTTGGTTGCTTCATTTTAAAGGGTATTTTTTTGTTAATTACAGTTTAAACAAAATTTTCGTTTGACATGATAAACAAAAAGGCAAGACATAAAAAACATACGAAGCCATTTAAATCTCAAATTTATACATTTAAACATCAACAATCCAATTACACATTAATTATTGATATACAGTACGCTTGGTTTGTCAATTAAATTGAAGTAGTCTATTTAAAACTCATGTCTTATAAATAGCGTATTGTAATCAACAAAAATCAATGCGATGTCAGTACATAATAAACTGGCTGTTTATTAACAATTACCGGGTAATACAACATTGTACAACTTTCACGACAGAGTTATCTAACTTTCATTGTGTATTGTGTATTACTCGGTAATTCATATATTTAATTTTCTTATTTTTTGTGTGTGTATATACGTTAATTTTTATTGTGTATTACCCAGTAATTCATATTATTTTTTTTCTTTATTGTGTATTACCCAGTAATTCATATTATTTTTTTCTTTATTGTGTATTACCCAGTAATTCTTTAATTGCTGAACTTCCGGAAATTTTTTTTTGGGGGGTGAAATATTTTTTTCACTTTTTCTGTGTAACTTTTTCGGGGGGTGTTT
>MJUU01072240.1:67193-81327 GCA_002080025.1 Modiolus philippinarum
CATTACCCAATGTTATTAAGTTTGACAATTTATATAAATGATGAAATGAATATTTTGAGTATTTCAAGTTTTCAACAGGTCATGCACGATTTTTGTCTCGCCTGCAACAAAAGTCCAGGAAAGCGAGACATAGGCGTGCAGAGTATGGCTACAGCGTTAACTTTAACTAAATACAGGATATTTTGAAAACCGTTTAATGTAGGAACATAATATTTGGTCCAGTGGTAGTACTAATCAAGTGCTACCAGACAGACCTAACATCATGTGACCTTGACCTCAATTGCACAGTCCAGTGACCATATTAAGTTTTTTTCTGCTTAAGTCCATGTCTCTATAAATAGAAGTGGCAGTCTGTGCCTTTAGCCACTAGCCCTAAGCCCGAGACTAGTAAAATCAGTCTCGGGCTAGTAAAAATTTGAAGTCACTAGCACGGTGGGCTAGTTAAAATTGTACCTTAATAGGGGGCCTCGATGGGGGTCCCTTCCTCGAAATCCCAGCAATTTTTTATCCATTTTCCCCGTTTCCCGGGCGGGAAAATATTTTACAAAGACTCTTAAAGAGCCGGCTTTTCCCGGTTTCACGGGCTCAATTTTCAATAGTTCCCGCTTTACGCTCGACATCCTTTCCCGTTTTCACGTGCACTTTTTTGCCAAGATTCCGTTTTCAGCTTACTTAAAAAGGTCAATCTCGCTTCCCGCTTATACCCCATCGAGACTCACTCAATAACAAAGAATCTCCTATAAGGGCTAGTTAAATTGAGTTCGAGCTAGTAAAACACAGGACCTTACTAGCCCCTTCGGGCTAGTGAATGAAAAAGTTTTTGGCACAGACTGATTAGTGGCAGGTAGATAAAATTTGGTGTGTAGGCTGGTCTTGGGAATGTATATCAGTGTGGCAGGTTACTTTTGTCCTTGACCACAATTTCACGGTCTAGTGGCCACGTTATGTTTCTCAATATCTAGAAGTGGTAGGTTGATAATATTTATTATGTAGGTTGGTCTTGCGTGGTACATGCCAGTCTGGCAGGTGACTTTAGTCCTTGGCCTCAATTTCACGGTCTTGTGGCCACGTTAAGTTTTTCTGCTTAAGTCAATTTCTCAATAACTAGAAGTGGTAGGTAGATAATATTTGGTATGTAGGTTTGTCTTGGGTAGTACATGTCAGTCTGGTAGGTGACTTTTGCCCTTGGCGTCCATTTCACGGTCTAGTGCCCACGTTAAGTTTTTCTGCTTAAGTCCTTTTCTCAATAACTAGAAGTGGTAGGTTGATTATATTTGGTATGTAGGTTGGACTTGGGTAGTACATGTCAGTCTGGCAGGGGACTTTTGTCCTCACCTCAATTTCATGGTCTAGTGGTCAGGTTAAGTTTTTTTCTGCTTAAGTCCATTTCTCAATAACTAGAAGTGGTAGGTTGATAATATTTGGTATGTAGATTGGTCTTGGGTAGTACATGTCAGTCTGGCAGGTTTATTTTGTCCTTGTCCTCCATTTCACGGTCTAGTGAGCATGTTCACTTTTTTGATAAGTTCACTTAGATTTCACATCAATTTAGAGGCCAGCAGGGACGGGCGAGACATCTTTTAAGGTCTTCACTTGTTTCTCTTTTGAGATAGGCTTTTGATATTTGGCATGTGGATAGATCACCTCAAGAGGACATGTCACATACAATAGTTGATGACACTTGACCATTGACTTCTAGGTCAAACTTGGAGCGGGGCCCACAGAGATGGATACCATCTCACTGATGTCTAGTTTTGTTATAGAATTGCTGCATAAAGTCTGCAGATATGCAATGAAGTTTCGGAATTTTGATTCGGGTTCAACTTTGGTAAATTTCCTGAAAATGTTAATGACTCATATTTTTTAATTTTTAGCATATTCTTTCATTTTTTACAAGAGTTTGGAAAAAATAAAATCTGAATACTTAGAATTATGAAATATGATTCAAATTTTGGAAAATATCCTGAAAGTCTCAAAGTCCATTTAGTTTTTGGAATTCTACCTAGCAACCATACATGTAGTAATTTGTTTCAATTAGGACTAATATTTTCACCAACTAAATTTCAAAAAATATTTGATTCCAATTTTGGTAAATTTCCTGAAAGTCTCAAAGACCACTTATATTTTGGAATTCTACCTAGCAACCATACTGTTAGGATTTGTTTCTATTAGGGGAATCATTTTCACCAATTGGATTTCAAAGATATTTGATTCCTATTTTGGTAAATTTCCTGAAAGTGTCAAAGACCACTTATTTTTTGGAATTCTACCTAGCAACAATACTGTTAGGATTTGTTTCGATTAGGGCAATCATTATCACCAATTGGATTTTCAAAATAATTGATTCCAAATTTGATAAATTTCATGAAAGTCTCAAAGAAAACTCATTTTTGGAAATTCTACCTAGCAACCGTATATCCTTGTATTCTTTCTTAGTAAAAATAGTAACTATCAATAATTTTGTTTTAAAATGTTGAGGAAAAGTGCCCCAAAGGTCTATAACAACTGTTTTCAAACGGGTGAGTGCGGGGATGGCCATCTTTTCTGATAGCACTACTTCTAGTTAGATTTTCTATTTTCGAATTTTGATATTTCTGCCTTTTTGTTTCATTATTTGTTTACTCATGTATTCAACAATCAAATTTAATTATTCTCTTTTTTTTATTTTTTTTTTCACTTCAATACTAGCAAGGTGAAAATCATCATACATGTATTATGTTTCATTTCCCGGCTCGGGTAAAAATCCCAGGCCCCCCTGAAAATCAAATGGTCCGTGCCTTATCATATGACAAAATTTAGCTGTTAAAAAGGGCTAGACATGCAGTTTCATTCAAGCATTTTGGAGCAACCATTTGATTTTATGGAGGGCAAGGAAGGGACATCTGATCCCCATAAAATCAAACTGTCACTTTTTAAAAAAAAATTGTTCTTTAATTATTATGAATTTAAACACAATAATAAAATTTTAAGGGCAGATATAAAAATGGAATGTAACAAATAATAATAATAATAATAAATGTGTATAAATAACAAGTTAAAAAATATCGAAAATTTCACAAGATCCAATGTCAACAGTTATACATAAAATATCGTAAAACCGGATCGGCTTTTAAGACCATGCTTGATTGGAATGAGGCAAGAAATAAAAAGCCGGACCGGCAACGATTGATTTCTCGCAAGGCTTAATCGCCTTGTTACCAAAATTCGGTACATGCTATATAAATATATAAAGAGAGAGATATTTCAAGAAAACCAACTATTCACATGATCTCCGGAACCGTTTGCACTTATTTCATTTTAATTTTTTTTTAGCTCATTCCAATTTAAATTTACCATTTCAATGATTTCAAATCTAGTGCCTCCATATTTAGAGCTTTACAAAAAATGTAAATAACTAAGAATATGCAGAGGCGCATAGGACTTAAGACAGTATTTGTTACTCTATATGTCGGTATGATTTTAAAGTGTAGCCATTGAAAAACATAAGAATTTGAAAATCCACTGGGAAAATGCAGTTTCCCATGTGATTTCCCCATTTCCCATTGGATTTTGAAATATTCCCATGATATTTTTATAATTCCCATGGGACTTTTATTATTCCCATGAAATTATTATCTCCCATTGGAATCCTTTAAGATCCATTTGGAACATTTCAAAATACCTTGGCAAAATGTATTTTCCCATGAGATTATGAAATTCTCATGTTATTTGCAATTTTGTAAAACTGTCATAACATAGCAACAAAGTAATATGATTTTCGCACATTTTGGTTATTTACACTGATTGGTAGCTTTCAAAAATGGTGGCACAAGATTTGCAAACAATGGAATTACAAATTCAAATTAGCATGTTTTTTTTTTTTTTTTTTTTTTTTTGTTTTTTTTTTTGCGGGAGTTGATACACTGTGAAAAAAGCAAAGGAAGATATGTAGTATTAAAATATATATGGGACAAACATTCTACAAATATATAGTAAAACCAAGCATTGGTACGGTGTGATTCTTTTATTGTCGTTGTTCTTTTGAAATTGATACGAGGCTTGCTCATGACCCCTAGCATTCGTTTGATCAAAATTTCACAAATAGCTTGTTTTATGTTTGCATCATCTCATTTGCGCTGGCTATAACAAGAGTCGTGAGAGTGAACCTTTGTCATTCCTTTACGCTTTACGTCTGGTCTCGGGCATATAAAAACAATAAAAAAACTTCTTTTACTCGGCCAATTAGGAAATATGTTAGAAAAAAGGTAAACCCATGTGCCAGTATCCAATTCAGGATGGCCGTTACTTGAGAACATTACAGCTTTTACAGTGGAACCCATAGGAAACACGTTCAAAAATCTTTTCTGAAACTATTTTTCTAATTTGAACCAAACTTGTTCGCAATGGTCCTTGAATGGACTCCTTTCAAAATTGTTTCCAAGTAGTCTAGTACTAATCTAAGATGGCTACCATCAGGAAACATAATTTATCTTTAAACACTTGACTGATTATTGTTCTCTATCAGGTTTTCTACATATTTTGGTTCTTCTGATAAGATTTGCACTGAAGAGATATAACTCGTACAAATGACCATATGCAGAATTTAAGTAACTTCATGTAATTATCTTCTTTTCTAACATAACGCAATAGGAGAGAACACGTTTCAAAAAGATTTTTTTTTCTGAATTTATGACAAATTTTCATCAATTTACTTGCACCGAAAACGAAAAAAGAATGATAAAGTTTGAATTTTACTCCTTCTTTCGGGAAACTATATAAATATTAGGTTATTTCAAGATACCGAGTATGGAATATGTCATCATTTATACATGTAGTAGCACTTCCAAGTGCATATTCAAGTCTGATAGAAAACATCATTTTTGAACTGTTTACTTCTTTGTTTACATGCTGCATATTATGCTAATATTTTTTTACTAGTCATTATTGTAATTGAAATAGACACATGAAATACACTATATTATGTATTCAGTAATGCGGTCGTAAACTTTTATTCACATTCAGTATACTCAGTCAGGGACATAAATTAATAAATCACTGTGATGGGCATATCACTGTCTATGGTGAACTGTGTATATTTTTGTCCTCAGTGTTGCTTTCTTTTGAACATTGCCACCCAATATTCACAGAAAGCATATTGGTTACTCAAGCCGAAAAAAGATGCATTAAAAATTATTGAATGATATGTCTAGGGCCTCATGGTAAGTCTCTGGCTATATAATAATTCACTGATGAACTGGTCTGTCTATGTAAACATTGTAACTTGTAATATTGCACACCTAATTTCTTAATTCTGGTACTTGTTCGCCAAAAAGACATCATCTTAGTGTTTGACTTATCAAGTACTTTATTGCCATAGTAACAGAGCAGTTAATAAATACTAAATAAATTTACAAATGACTACGGAACACATACATGACTAGTAAAGTCTTGTCAAGTTCAAATATATTGGTAGTGACTAGTCTATACTTCAAGTTATTCACAGTGACATTATTTCGTAAAGACTGATTTGAGGGGCTCCAGAAGTTGTAACCCCCAAACAAAAATCATGCAGAATGCATATTGAATTTGATAAAACGTTGCAAAGAATGGGGAATCCCGTTCCTTAGAAGACTGAAACCTGTTGCTAAGGCCAATTTTGAGCAAAGAAAATGCCAGAAGACTTTTATTTAATGTTGATCAAATGTGTAAACAAAGGGACAAAAAAATGTTCATGTTAATGTATTGATTTCGAGGAAAATTGGCCTTGTTGCCAAAAAATAATCAAGAAATAATTCAGTTTAATTTATTTTTAAAAGAATATGATTTATGATCCGAAAATCCATGGTAATATTTTGTTAGCCACTTCGACCTTGACCCTCAAGATAGTGACCTTGAAATGTGTTGTCATCTTTCGCTTTTGATATACTAGTTTATGTAGAAGTCTGCTTAAATCTGGCATTCAGATACTAACTTATTCTCCGGAAATCAATATTTTCACTAATTTTTATGTTATTTTTCTCCTTGGATTTGGTTGCCATGGTAACAAAAAAATTACCTAAACCGATTTAAACTCTACAAAATAACTCTTTATTACCAGTGCTCTTTAATTGAAGACACGGGAATCTTTCTTTTCAAATTCAACAAAATATACAGTAAAATCAAGTATTCAACTCCTTGATTTATTAATAATTGACTGTTGCCTAGCAACACAAAATAAACACACAAATTTGCAGATTCACAAAATATTGATGTATGCAAATTTTAAAGGATTGCTAAAGTAACCAATACCGTTTTTCAGTTGATCCTATTTCAATACATGCAAGATGCTAATCAACTACAAAGCTTTGGATATATATAAAAAGTGAATAAAAATGATGATATTCCCGTATTGTTTCCTGTTGCCATGGCAACAGCCTCCATAATATTATCAATTTTCTTTATATCATTGGTGAGGCAATGACTTGAGTTAACCTCACTCACAAGTCTAATCAACACTCTTACATATTTGCTGTTATTTTATATGCCAGTATTAAAGGGTTGACATTATGTGTCATTTTTCCTCTAAAATTCCTAAATGGTAAAGAGTTAAAATAAACTTGAAGTTTCCATTAATTGGGCCATTAATTCATTGTCTCAACTGTGACAAAAAGTACAGTACACACTGTCATAGAGTGTTTCAGTTACAAAACACTCAGGTCTGACATATTTCACAGTGTTAACACATGCAAATGTATGTGAAAACACCAGCAAACTTTCTGTTTTGTTAATTACATAGAAATACTGTATATTGGCAATTCATAAATGTCAGTGTTAACACCAGCATTTCACCAGCAATTGTCAGTGTTTTCACTTACGTCAGACCTTGATGTTTTGTAACTGAAACACTCTGTGTGTACTGTATATGGAAATTATTTCAGGAAATTGTCAGTAGATCAGCTTTAGTTAAGTGATTGGAATATATAAATAAGTGATCATGATCAATGCTTATTTCAATTGAAGGACCATTACCACAAATTGACACTGGCCAATTGATCTTTTCAGTGGGGAGAGGTGGTTTGGGATGATTTATGATGAAAGCAGTTGTGCATGCATTTTAAAGCTATACATCCCTCAGACAGGACATACTTTAATCTTTTTGTCCACTGTACTAGTACATGTTTATTATAGTTTGCCCAAAGTTGGGAGACTGATTTGCATGTTATTGATAGATCTCTTGCAAAAAAGTTCATTCAGAATGCTTCTGCATTTTATTCTCAGGTTCAAAATTTTGAGAGTTCCTTCATTGACAAATCAGGGGGTTTTTAATTACGAGTCAATGGCTTGATAGGTGGGACTGATTTGAAATTTGGTCTGAAGCATGGAAATGATGAGTTGTACCGTGGCAGCAATTTTTAAGTTTGTTCGTGTCAACTTCCTGTTTACTGATTTTTTATTTAAATTTTTTTTTACAATTATCCAAATTTCCGTCGAAGATTTCTTGGCTTCTACTGAAGAGAATAATATGAGATTTGGTCCTAAGCTTGGTAATAAGGTACTGACCATTCAACCTGAAGGGGGGGTATGTTTTTTTTTCTGGACAGAAATTTTTTTTCGCGCTGCGTGCGAAAAAATCTACTTATTTTTTGCACATGCGTTAACAAAATATTTTTTTTTCAAAATTAACATTACTTTTTTGGGCAACAGCCTCCTTCAGAATTTTTTTTTGGCAGCCAAAATATTTTTTTCACATAAAATCAGCTCCAAAATGTTTTTTTAGTAAAAAACATAGCGCCACCCCCCCCCCCCCCCCCTTTCAAGGTAAATGGTCGGTCCCTAATGAGTTGTATTAATTATGTAGCAATTTTCAATTTGCCACTTGACTTCTGCCTATTATTTTAAACTACTTACTTAATTTTATTTAAAGATTTCTTCTCGTGTATCAGTGGGAATTATTTGAAATTTGGTCTGAAGCTTTCCAAGAAATCACTTTGTCCAGCAAATTACTGTATAAGCACATTACTGTGTCAACAGAATTTAAATCCATACTTATCTCATTTTTTTGATTGAAATAATGCAATCCCCTTCTGACAATGCCAGTTTCTACATGCTGTTGTTTGAAGGTTGATATTTAATTCTAATTTTTTATACCCCGCCACGAAGTGGAAGGGGCATATAGATTTACCTTTTTAGGTACGTCCCGATGTTAAATTTTGCATTTAGGTCCATATGTTTGTAACCACTTGTAATATTTTGATATTATTACATCAGTACACACATGTATATGCACCTTGGTTAGTACTACAAGATTCACTAACAATTAGGGATCCATGACCTATATTTTACACTTGAGTGACTTTTGTTAAATTTTGTGTTTAAGTCAATTTCTCAACAACTACACATTATACAACAATGATGTTTCATCAAATTAATTGCCTTGATTAGTACTACCAAAATCATTGAGAATTAAGTGGCTTTGACCTATATTTTACGCTTGACTGACTTTTGTTAAATTTTACGTTTAAGTCCATTTCTCAACATTTAAACATGATATCACTATGGTGTTGCATCGAATAAATCACCTTGATGGGTCCAATCCAAACCAAGGATAATTTAGTGTCTTTGAACTACATTTTACGCTTGAGTGCCTTTTGGTAAATTTTGTGTTTTAAGTCCATTTCTAAACAACTACACAACATCACATTATGATGTTTCATGAAATGACTCATTTTAGTGAAAACTACCCTATTCTTAGACAATTCGTTGACTTTGATCTGCATGATTTGCATAACCTGACCAATATTTTATGCCTCTGCGACATTTTTGTTTCATCCAGTACTAAAGAAATATATCATGAATAATCATCTGTTACAGTACTTCTTGATGATTCCATCCCAATTCAGTGACAGAGAGCTAGAACTAAATTGATTAGTGGCTAAGATTATCTATTGCAATAAATTTGTCGGCGGGCATCCGTGTTTTATAATCACATTTTCTAGTTTAATTTAGAACAAAAACAATTAATCGCCATGAACAAATTATTGAAGAATTCTTTCAAGGTAATGTTACATGTACACAATGTTGGTGCAAAAAAGCACTTCATGTACGATGTTCAAGTATTTAGATACATGTATGTGTCAAAAAAATTATATGATCTTTTCACACACACACAAAACCAACACAAAATAAACAAAACAAAAAACAAACTCCAGTCCAATTTAAGTGATAACTGGGTAACAATAACCACTTTTTAGCCCTTTTTTATACGACCGCAAAAATTTTGAGGTCGTATAATGGTATGGTGCTGTTGTCGTCATTGTCGTTGTCGTCGTCGTTGTCATCGTCTGTAGACACTTCTGTTTTTGGTCAATAACTTAAGTTCCAGATGATCAATCCCTACCAAATTTTAACACAATGTTCCTTGGCACAAAAAGAAGGCTTGGATATGTTTTTGATATTGTGGCCCCTCCCATTTTCAAAAAGGGGCCAAAAAGGGACAAATTGGGTGTTATCATATATTGGGCTTTAGAATCTGTATTATTAACAGATTTTGATGGGGTTTCTTTCTGTGTACTCCTGAGAAAATTTCCAATCTGGGGTATGTCAATGGATTTCACATCGGATGTACCGTTCATGAGATAAATAGGGCCCAAAAGGGGCAAATCTCAAAAATATTAATTTCTTACTTTTGTCCCTTTGAGATGCAATTTTTTTTTGCAATGGGTTCCTTATGATAAATTAACGTAGTGCTTAACAATTAGATTTTTGATAATTTGTTTCTTTTTCAGAGTGAAAAGGGGCCAAAATTGCAAATGTGCATATAACCTAATTTTTTTTATTTCTTATCAGATTTTGATGGGATTTTTTTCTTTGGATTCCTCTGGTTGTAAGCTTTTGGAAGTATGTCAACAGTTAGTGTGTATCTCTTACAGTTTCTGAGCTAAAAGGGGTCAAAGGTGCCAAAATTGCAATTTTTCAAAATATGCAAAATCTTTATTTTTCGTCGGATTTCAGTGGGTCTTTTTTTTCTTTGGATTCCTCTTGTTGTTAGCTTTTGGTAATATTCAACAGATTTTGTGTTACTCTTACTGTTAATGAGCTTTAAGGGATTTAAAGGACTAATTTTTATGCTCCTTAGGCCTACTTTGTGTCCAGCTGATTACTGTGTCAAGCTCTTCACTGTGTCCACATTAACTTTAAAATACTCTTGCTCAAATTTCAGTGGTCGAAATGCTGCGTTCGGCGTAGCCCTTTATTTAAATATCTTGTCCCCCTCTTTTAAACTTGTAGTCATGTATATGGCAAAGGGTCTCGCTCCTTCAGCAGTAACCATGCGAACTGGGACTAAATACTAGTACTGAAAAAGTGGTTATTGTATGGTCCACCACTATTAAAAAAATCAGCACAAGAACCATAAGAGCTACATGTTCATTTTGTTGTACACTATGTATGGGTCTGCAGCTACTAGTACCATGAATAATAAAACAGTTCAAACTAATTTTTAGACAGTGAGAATGTGAAACATGTAGTAGATACAGTATTCACCTCTTTTATGTAATACTAATATACAATCCCTAGCTAATCTTTTTGGGAGAGATCCTTTCAAGCAGGAAACATAACAAAAAAGACATATTTGGTTTCAAATCCCAAAAAGGATTAGCAACTCAAAAAGGATTTGACTCAACCCCGAATCGACTCACTGATAGTGTGACGGGTGCCGCTAGCGGAGCAGGACATGCTTACCCTTCCGGAGCACCTGATGTCACTCCCGGTTTTCATGGGAGTTCACACTATGAGTGCCTTAGTTCTTAATGTTATCTTTTTATTTCCGTGCAGTGTAGCTGTCTCACGTCCTTGTTTTGTCTTTGATTTTATCTGTTACCGTTTCTGCCATGTCTTTGAACTTCGAGTTTTGTAGTCATCGCTTCCCTTGTTCCTTCGATATTCTACTGCCGTTGTTTCCCACCCACCCTGCAAGTTCTGCAAGCACAATTGTCAGAATCAGCATTGCCAGTTTTGTCCTGAGGTGTGTTATATCCAATGAAATATACATTCAATATGAGCTGGGAAGACACGCAAGTGTGAATAGATCTTAATATGTTTGAAATGTCTCTGTACCGCTTCTGGCTAATGACGTACATGTACACTCAAGTTAAATTAACAATGTTTAGGATATGGTCATTTTGGAGCAAATGCACATGAGACAAACTCTCTACAAATACTCGATTGAACGTAGCAACGGAGCAACGATTTTATTGTTGTTCTTCATCTTGAAATCACCACGAGGCCTTCAACAATGGGCTATGCTCATGCATCATAGCAAGTTCAAGACTAGACGGCCCCTTCCGTAGCACCAGTTTGAGCAGAATATTCATTGCTAAATGTCGAGCAACGCTACATCCATATGTACGCGTATGTCTACTAGAGATATATATATTTACTTGAAAGATCATGTGAAAAGCTACAGCCTGAAAAAAGAAATCTGCATTCACGGTTGTTTGCTCTCGAACTGAATAATGCCTTCGGCAAAGAGTTGTGTCCCTTGTCAAAATCACGTCTGAGTTTTAATCCAGCTTCGATGAACTCCCTTTTCTTCATAATGACAATAAAATTACAAAATACAAGTTGTTAATAAACATTTGCTGACTTCTTTTTGGGATCAAATGAACGATCTATGGGCTTTCTTTAAAAATATCGATGGCCGTGTGTCAATTATTCAGCATTACACTTTAAATTGTGTAAAATGACGACCTGTGTCATCCTATGACCTCTACACGGAAAATTCGGACTTATTTCAGTTAGAGAACGATTACAGCCATTCAGCGGCCACTGATATCCTAGAAGATTATGTAATAAGGTTTCGTTTAAGCCATAGATTTCTGAAAAAATATAAGGTAGGGTAACTTGTATTTTGGCGTCAAATATCGGTCATCCGGACCATCTCGATATTTTTTTAATTTACAATGCGAGGTTTTATCAGGTAAATGTTATATTTATATTTTTGAATACTCCAACCCTATATTTATGCAAAAGAATACCTCCCATATTCGCTATTTTTTATTGTTTTTGGCCGCCGCAACAAAATCGGATATCGATCTACAATCATAATCAACGGGGAATAACTCGTATAGTGCCTTAACACACCTGCGAATGCGCATATGCAGAATTTCAATTCACAGTAACTTCGGTATTAAGTTATTCTAATTGCTTAAATAAAATGAAAGGATATTTAATCCACATTTTCAAGATGTATATGTCGATTTCATGAAGTATTTGCATCTCAAAGTCAAAACAGCAGACATTCTGAATAATGGAAAAGTCCCGATTTGCATACAATTTCGAGGAGAACAGTCAAACAGAGAACTTTTAAAAAGTTTAAATCTACTTAAATGATCTTCTGCATGTCAGCTTTATTGAAATATACACTAGAATTCCATTTATTTTTTATCATTTTGAGCCTGATTATTTCAATTTTTTCCTTAATTTTTAGAATGAGGCGAACTTATTTCGACATTTCTGAACCCACAATATGTCTGAAACTTAAATGTTTGCTCGCGATTTGCTGCTAATATATCATAAAGTAGTATTACTTCGTAATTATAAAATATATATTCACATTTTTACGACCATAAAGTCAGAAAGTCGAAATTGTGAAAAAATATGAAATTCCGAAAATTTCCATTTTTCAAAGAAAATTTATACCGAAAATCAAAATTCATTTGATTTTAATGCTTTTTCCATCATTGCATCACAACTGATAAGTCAGACATAAAAACTAGATCAAATAACGAGAGTTGTTAATATGAAAGGAATTGACAGCCTAAAATCGTCCTTTTTTGCATTTTTTTTTGCAGGGGAGGGGTGCATTTTTTGTATCCCAAGTTCATACAAATCGGTAAAAGTGTCAAAATTTGAGTTCATTGTAGAGGATATTAAATTAGCTTTAATGTGGTACCAAATTTCCGGCCATATTACTTGTCATTAAACAATTATGGAGCTTAAAAGACGAAGTTAGGTTAAAACGACAATACAAGAATAAATCGCGGTGTACTATAAAAGTTGCCCTTTACTATGCTAGCAGGTTATGTTTGAGTTAATGTGTTATATTTTGAAGAGGAGATATAGAAGGACTGACAAAAAAGGTCTAGATGGGAAGTGTGAGGGTGAACGGAAAGTTATTTCAGTCCATGACCTATCGCTGTAGAGGAGACAAATCATGCGCTAATCGTCATAGTTCATTTCTCAAATACCGAAGGCCGATTGAAACAACCTCGACACAAACAACAATTCTTAATCTTTATAAAGTTTTATGCGTTTAAGAATACGTTAAGAATGTATTTACATAGCATGTAATATTTTTAGCAATGAACAGGTTTCAGAAATTATAACCCGATGGATGGAATCAAAATCCGTGCACCCAACTTCCGAATAAAACCTGTTTTAGTATTCCTTCTATATTCCCTCCTCAAATAAAAACAAGTTAAACTGAATGTATCGAAAGCATAATGTCATTTTTCTAACACGCAAATCAATATTCTTTACTTTGATTTTCTTATTCTAAGCTTCTTAATTTTCTATATACGAGTGAGGTGTACTAAAGTATGGTATCAAATTATATCTTACTTGAAACTCTTTACAATTGAAGCACTTTACATTTTTTACAGTCTGTAGATCCCAAAAATACACACCTCTCCAAATATATAAAAAATATAAAAATGAGAATGTTTGGCTGTTACAGATACACAACATTAGTCATTTGATCTTGTATTTATACGTAAATTGTCACTTAAAATTAACTGTTGAAAAACCATTTAAGCACCCCCACCCCCCACCCCCCCCAACAAATCCTTAAAAATACCATATGTTCGGGATTTTTAGTGTTTTTGCCCAATCAAATTCTTGGTCTTAGGGTTGTAAAATCGATGTTTTTCTATTGCCACTGTAAAACAGTGTAACAATATTTTAGCAACAGATTGTGAAAAATGAAAAACGGGGGTAACAAAAGACATCTACAATGGCTGAAAATTACAATAACATGCCATTGGCTACTCTGAAAAATACAAGAGAAACACAAGGGAGACATACACTAGGAACTCGGGACAGCCTAACTGGGTGCCGAAACTAGCAAAAGCCTGCGATAGGGTTAAGCCGGTTTATGGCTACCCAAACCTCCTTTTTT
>MJUU01072240.1:83602-96766 GCA_002080025.1 Modiolus philippinarum
GTTAAACTTGTTAGACGTAAACTTACAACAAAATAAAAAAAAAAACATTATGAAATTAAAACAATGGCAGAGAGTAAGTTAAATAGTATAAAAGATTTAATTTCAAAATCTTTGACTGATGGACAGATAAGTGAGAATGAATTTAAATCAATTTTAGATGAATTAGAAAAATATAATGAAATGAAAGAAGATATACGTCCAAAACAAACACAAACAAGAATGAATGGTGAAGAAAGAAAAAAATTAATAGAAGATACAGAAGCAAGAGTAAGAAATGCAATTAAAAAAAAATGGAAAATATTTAATTTTCTTCAATAAAATTACTATAGTAAATGACCCTCCACCAAAATATGAATGATATTTGTATAATTAAAAATGGTTGAAGGAGGAATTGAAATGGATATTTTAAAAGATTATAATAATGATGAGGATAATGAAGAAGAAACTTCTTTTCAAGATATGGATGAATTTGAGAGAACTACGAAGAATCGTATAGATACTATTATAAATACCGGTAGTGATACTTATACAAAATCAAATTTAATATTAGAACAAAAAAAGATCATTAGTTAAACAATTTTACAAACAAATAGAGAAAAATGAAAAATATATACCGGAATTTATTGATGATTCAAATTTTGAACTTGATAAAGATTTAAGAATACTTTATTTAAAGGTTGGTGTTAAAAATATTCAGCTTACTGCTAAAAAAAGAATTGGTTTTATTTCTCTGACTACTTTAAAAAATGCAATTGGCAAAGGTGGGACAAATGCAATTAGAGAATTGTTATATTTTAGCGATTATTTATCTACATCTAAACCTAAATCAAAAACTACTGAAGCTTTACAAAATGAAAAAAATATAATGGATAATATAGATATTTCTTCAAAAAATGTAACTTCCCAACAAGAAGCAGAGGAACTTTTAAAACAACGGATGATGCGGAAACATCTGTGAAAAAAGTAGTAACATCGATTATTGATGATGAGACATTTAAGAGAGAAGCAGAAAGACGATTTAATTTGCCATGGAGAGAGATTGCTGGTTTACCAACAGCATTTACTGATATGAAAGAAGCGCTTGGGAATAATATAGCAAAATTGGATCTAATAGATAATGAAATAGAACAAGAAAAGATTAAATTAGAACAAGCTAAAGAAGAAAATGATGAAGATCAAATAAATAGAATAAGTAATCGAATAATAGATTTGGAAATTAAGAGAAGTGGAAGACTGGAGGCAATTAATATTAATAGAGATAAACTACGTAACCAGTTAGATAGAATTAAATAGACAATTCATAAAATATTCAATGAAGACACTAAATTAGGTGAAAGAATTAGAACATTATTTAGAGAACAAGGAATAACACTAGTTAGTGTTTTAACTGCTTTTGGGATGATTATAGGTGTTATTGTTAAGGCAATTATTCCTTCTGGTGAAACCAGTCCTTCTGGTGGAAATACAAATAAAACAGATGCAAAAATTTGGATAAAAAAAAAAACAATAAAAAAATATTGGTAAATTACTAGCTTTTCTAGCAAAAAAAATAGCAGCTGCATTACCAGGAATTATCGGTGCTATTGTGTCTTGGTTGTTAAATGCAACAAAAGACGTAGTAAATTGGTTTGCAAATAATTTATGGGCTTTGCTTGTTTTGGTTGTAGGTTTATTGTATGCTGCTGCCAGGGAATATTTAAAAAAATAAAATTAAACTAATAAATCTTATAAATAATAAGTGCTGTAATACCCAATAAAATACTTCCAAATATTATTGATTTTCTATTATCTTCATGTTCTATATTCGATTGTTTATCTTGAACAAATTTATCAGAAAGCTTCGGTATATCATGACCAAATTCCGGTAAAGATTTTTATTTGTTTTTGTTCCATCTAATTTATCTAAAGAATGAGAAACATGTTTATTATATATATCATCATTAAAGCCTAGTTTTTGATCTTTTGTTGCAATTACAATTTTGTTATTATAACCAACAATTGTTCCAATTTGTAATCTCATATCACTTGGAGACATATATAACCCAATACCATAGACATAATCAACCTTGCTGCTAGCATATTTTAAAACATGTTGATAATGTGATATCTGAGAGGGTAAATCTATGGGACTATTATTAGCATCTTGAACGTTTGCTAAGAATTCTTTTTGAGCGTCAAATCCTGTACCTATTTTTAGTATATCTACACGTGTTTGAGATTGTGCTCCTAATAAAGCCCATACAAACGTTCTAATACTTTCATTTATACGTTCAATGCCTACTTTTGTAAAACCTTCTGACTTGTCTAGTATAAATGTTGTCCAAGCCATATTTATATCGATTGTATGCTTAACTGAATCGTTTATATTTAATAATGGTCCATTTTGAGAATGATTCATTCTATATTCAGCACTTGGTTTATAGTATTGGGTAAAACTTCCTAAACCATGGCAAGCTGTTTCTAATTTTTGTCTCCAATCTATATGAAGTGAAATTTGAAATTCATCACATAATTTTTGATATGCAGCTTTGTCATAAGGATTTTTGTAATAACAGTTGGTAAAGGTGATTTAAGTTCTTTTAAAATTCTGGCAATACAATAATATAAATGAAACATATACATTGAATTGGTAAGATTTGAAGTGTTTTGTATATGATCATCATAAGAAACACCACACCCCGTACTTGCACACCACACTGCAAAGTTTAACTGACATTGCCACCAATCAAACGAAGAATGAATCCATGTATTCCATGGTTCGTTGTCATGTAATGGTGGGTTTTGATATTTTTTAAATAAATCGGGAAAAGTTGTTTTAAAATTTTCTTTTTGATTTACAAAATATTAATTGATTAACAAGATTTTGACCGGAGGGAAAATTTCCCAAATCTTTTTCAGAATATTTAGTGTGAGGATTATATGATGCATTAGGGTTATAATTAAATTCTTTCTTCATTTTTTACCCTTAAAAATGTACCATACTATTACAAATATTAATAAAACAATAAAATTACAACAATTTTCTTTTTGATTTACAAATATTAATTGATTAACAAGATTTTGACCGGAGGGAAAATTTCCCAAATCTTTTTTCAGAATATTTAGTGTGAGGATTATATGATGCATTAGGATTATATTTAAATTCTTTCTTCATTTTTTACCCTTAAAAATGTACCATACTATTACAAATATTAATAAAACAATAAAATTACAACAATATATTGATAACAGTGATGGTAACAAACGTATTGGTTTAAAACAAATAACATATTGCGTAGGTTGGTATAATATTTTAAATGAACGTTTAAAAAAAATTGGAGATAAACAACCTATAAAGATTACAGACGGTTATTATAGTTTTCAACAAATAGCTCATGAATTTTTAAAAGAAAAAATTGTATTATCCGTAAATGAAGAAAATGGTATTGCTTCTTTAATCACACCTTTTGAATTTAAGATTAGTAAAAGTTTAAAAAATATGTTGGGATTTCAAAATAAAAGTATATTTGAAATACTCGAAAAACATTATGGAAACAAACCCGTAGATTTTGCTATTTATAAATCATTATATTTACATTTAGAACAAGTTAGCACTTCTAATAATTATTTTGATGATGCGTACATTATTGGCTGTTCCAGTTGAAAACAAAGAGTTTGAAGATATTATAATGGTAAAATTTGAAAATCCAGATTATAAACGTTTAGTAAATGGTGATATAACAGAGAAATTAGAGATGAGGATAATAAAAAATAAGTAATAGTTTACCAATTAATTGTGTTTTAGAAATTTTAGCGGATTAAAAAATGACTTTAAATTCATATATTAAATGAGTATATTTGGAGTTAAAAAACACGTAGATGCTTCGGAAATATTAAAAATGAGGAACGAGGTTAAAGTAATGGAAGTTAATAATAATTTATTATACGACAAAATTCAGGAAATAAAAAATATGAAGGACGAGATTCAAGTATTGAATACTAATCATAATTTATTAAACGACAAAATTAAAAACATACCAGACAGAAAAATAATAAATATATTTGCTGGAAATTATGGACCATTGGTGAGCGGTCAAGTGTTTAATTTTGGTTCTGGTGGTGGTGATTTTGTATTGAATTTTCCAGGAGAGATATTATGTCTTAGTTTATCATGTTTTAAAACAAACAAAGATTATGTATCTGCCATAGTGAGTGTTAATGGTGATAAGAAATTTGGTTATGTAATAGGTTCGGATAAAGATTTTTATGAATATGTTAACTTTAAAACACCTATAAAAGTTGAGGCCGGAGACAGAATAAGTTTTATTAATGAGATTGATAATTCTGGATGTCTCAATACTCTAGTATCAGCGGTAATTGAATTTTTTTATAAACTCATTTTTAATCCTTAAAAATGTCGGAATACGGAGAAAAATTAAACCCTTATAGAAAATTAAGAGAACCTCATGCTGCAAAAGGAATTCGTCAAAGTGTTGTAATAACTAATAATCCCTCAACTATTGACAAAAACCAACAGTTATTAGTGAGATTTCCTAATCTAAGTAGTAACGATGTTATTGTTCCCGAACAACCAGATTAGCTTTTGAAATAGAAAATGAATCTAAAGATGCAAACTCAACAATATATCAGAACATTGGAAGAGCAATAGATAAAAAAACAACTATTCGTATAAGTGGGAATGAAATTATGTCAATTAATGATAGTGATATTTATCATTGTTATGTGGATTTGACCAAGACATAGCAGATACATACAAAAATAGATTTTGCATTCCACTTGACTTTGAACTATTAAAAATTCACATGCCTTTTTATCAATCAGACTTGGTGATAGACTAGAATATGAACTTACATTTAATGATGATAATGAAGTAATCCATTCAACAGATACAGATGCAGATGCAAAATATAAAATAATAAACATTTGTTTAGAATTTGATATGGTTTCTAACCCTGAACTAGGAAGACAGATAAGACAGCAAGTTGATGGTAAAATGGTTATCTTATATGACAGAATATTAAGACACGGAAAAAATAAACAAAAACAAATCTGATACACTCTGGAACATTAATCTAAATGTCTCAGCTAGAAGTATGAAAGGTATTCTGATGTTTTTCGAAGATCCTGAAAGAACAAGCACTGAAACTTATTATAACCCCAAAATAACAAAAGTAGAAATGACAATAGAAGGTGTTCCAAATCAAATATACAGTCAAGGAATGAAAGCGTATCAACAGTGGGATGAAATAAATAAATTCTTTGCTCTGAATTCAAAACGAAACAAAACAACAGACACAGTTTTAAAAGATATATGTTTATCTGATACAACATTAAAAAATATCTTTCAACTAATTACGCATTATGGTTAGATTTACGTTCAACAGATGATAACTCACTACACGGTTCAGGTAGAAGAATCGAAAATGCAGCCGAAGGTATTACAATTCAAATAACAAAAACAGCAGGAGCTGATAAATCAATAAATGTTTATATTTTTGTTATACAATATGCACGAATTAATTTTGAAGATGGTAGATTTAAAGGATTAAATTATTAAGTACGGGCCCTTAATTTTTTATTTTATTTATTAAGTGCGGGTTTTCCCTTTAAAAAAATACCTTCATTGTGCAATTATTTGTGGTCAGACCAGTTGTGGAAAAACAGAATTTGCTCTTGATTTATTAGAAACAAAATATCGTGGGGTGTTTGAGTATATTGTTATACTTTGCCCAACTATTCAATGGAACAAGGCATACAATAATCGTGAGTGGATTGGTGATGTTAGAAAACCAAAAACAAAAAAAAAAAGATAATTCTTAATCCTATCCTTAATAACGGAGAAGAAAAAATTACAAGAACTATTAAGAATACTTTTTAAGAAATATGCTGGACATCCAACATTATACATTATAGATGATTGTAGTGCAACAAAACAATTAACAAAGAAAAGAGATATGCTGTCTGAACTTGCATTTTCAAGGAGACATGCTGAACAATCGGTCTGGGTCATTACACAAAAATATAATTCAGTGTTAAAAGATTTAAGAGAACAAACAGTATGGTTATGTTTGTTTCGTACAAAAGATAGGAATAGTTTTTACAATTATTTAGAAGAAAATGATGTTATTCATACTTTGGAAGAAAGTCAAAGAATAAAGGAAGAACTTAAAAAAATAAACATCGTAAATTAATATTAAATATAGATTCACCTACTGGTTATTGGGTAATTGATGAAGACCATTCTTTAGTAATGCTTAAGTAATGCTTAAGAAAGGCTTAAGAAATGCTTAAGTAATGCTTAAGTAATATAAGAAAAAATAGCAAGAAAAAGCAATGCTCTAACAATTATAGCATTGCTACAAACACTGCAGTATTATCATTAGTTGGTTATTTTGTATTTAGTTTTATAAAAATCAAAAATAAAATATATAAAATGAGCACTGAAGAATTTTGATGCGAGCAAATCATTGAAAACATAAATATTGATTCGAACGGATGTGAGACAAGCTCAAATGACAAACAAGAAAAAAAAACGTGAAAGATTATCAGCCGTTGTTGCTGGTGGGGGTAGTAAGCAATAAATGGGTAAAGAGTTACAATTGTCAGAAATTGATACAATGACACCAGAACAAATTCACAAATTATATTGTAAATATGAAGCAAGATTAGGGGCCAGTATGACAAAGACATTAGGAAACTCTTTTATTAACTTATATGTTATGGGTGTATCAAAGTATTTCAACGTTGTTAATCCACCTAAACTAATGCAAGATTTACAGGAAGATCCTTTTATCAATCACGCTTTAACTAATACATGTTGTGAACTGTACTATAGATATGGAATGTATCTTGCTCCTTTTACTGCAATGTTAACAACAGCAAGACATATTGATTTCCAAAAGAAAGACGAAAATAAAAAAACCCTAATAAAAAATCCAAAACGAGTAGCCGCTGGTAGGAAAGGTGTAGAAGCAAGAAAGCTAAAAGCTGAATTAAAAAGAAAAGAAGCAGAAAAATTAAAAAAAGCAAACATAGAATTAAAACAAGCTGCTGAGCTTGAAATAACAAAAGATAACGAAACTACAGATTCGTTTCATCATATATGTCCAACAAACAATCAAAATTGGAACAAAAATTACATACCATTATGTTTATCAATTGTAGTTGTTGGAATAGGATTGTTTTTTATAAACAAAGTGATAAACCAGATAGAGAAATCATGTTTAGTAAAGAAAAACCAAGCGAGCAAATCCCTTTAAAAAACCAAAAAAAAAGGAAATTGACCCGTTTGAAATTAACTAATTTTATTTTTTAAAAATGGGAAAAATAGAAAAAATAGATTCAATTATAGACATGCTAATTTTTTCAGCATTTTCTTTATCAGCTATAAATGTTTTTTTTTAAATTATGTAAATTATGTGAATTAAAAAAAAGAAGAATTAAAAAAAGAAGAATTAAAAAAAGAAATAGAAGAATGGGATAAAAAAAAAATTCAAAAATTAGAAAAATTAAAAAAAGAAACGGAAGAATTAAAAAAGAAGAATTAAAAAAATAAATTGACCCTTTTGAATTTAATTATTTTTTTTTTAAAATGGAAAAATTAGATTCAATTATAGACATGTTAATTTTTTCAGCATTCTCTTTATCAGCTATAAATGTTTTTTTTTTTAAATTATGTAAATTATTTGAATTATATGAAAAATTAAAAAAAGAAGAATTAAAAAAGAAGAATTAAAAAAAAGAAGAATTAAAAAAAGAAATAGAAGAAGAAATAGAAGAATTAAAAAAATTTAAAACATAGAAAAAGAAATAAAAAAATCAAAAATTTAATATAACAACACCAAAAGACAGAAAACAAATAGCAAATATGTTATATCATGCTGGAGTGGAAACATTGTTAACAGTTGGATATGCAAAAATAGGTAAAAAAGTATTTAGAAGGTCAGCACCAAAAGTAGATTTTAACATGAATGATATTTTTATGTTATCCATTGATATACTGCTTGCAATGGCAACAAAAGACATGTTGATTAAGCAGGGCATTATACCCGCTGATATTATGAAGTAAATTTCATTTCTTTATAAAATGGCAAGTGCTTTAGCAATGATGCTTGGTGGGGCAATTACAAATGCTTTTGCATTTTCTGGTAGTAATTATTTATTTTCACATATGGGTAGAAATGCAAATGAAGAGAAAATAAGACACGATAAAGCTATAGAAAAATTAGAAAAAGCAACAGAAGAATGGAATAAAAGAAGAATTCAAAGATTAGATCTTATCAATGAACAATTATAAAAAGAAAATCATGCTGTTCAAACTTTTGATGATGTTGATCAAGCTATGAGAGAATATTATAATGTTACGGGTAAACAATTAATTTTACCTTCAAATTCAGTTTTAGATCTTAACATTAACTGGTTTTGTTGCTTTGAAATTAAAATAAATTAAAACCATAAGCTGTGTATCTATTCCATTATCTAAGATATATCTCTTATCATCAAATGGAGTCATACTCATTTTATTTATTTCATTAACATACATGTCATGTTTATTAGAGTTTAATGTATACATTTTATTCATTTTAGGTTTATTATTAAATAGACAATCTTTATAATCATCAAATTCAATATCTTTCTTTATCGTAGTTTTTCCAATTCCTTTTAATTTTTCTTCTTCCCTTAAAGGATAACTACTCGCTTCGCTCGCTACATCTGTTAACGTAAAAGAATATGCTTTACTTCTTAAAAAAACTATTTCATTCATAATTTTTGACTTCAGTTCATCTTTAAATCTACCAATTACTTTTTTCATTTTTTTCTGAATATAAAGGATGATCTGTAGGATAATTCGAAGTATCTAATTCATCTATTATTTCTTTCATATATTCGTAAATATCTTTAGTTTTAATACTTAAGAATATTGAATCAGTATCGCTTTCAACTAATTCATTCTTTTCCCATAATTTATTAACAACATTATAATAAAAGTTATAAATTAATTGTTTCGAGTAATCTAATATAGCCTGTCCTAAATAAATAGGTTTATTAAATTTAACAGAAGTAACTTTATTTTCGATTGCAACAAAGTTATCATTAAATATTATTGAGTCTTTAAAATTTGGTTTATTTATATATTTTTTTACTTTTTTCTTATCAGTAAGTAATTTAATCTCACATCTTCCTCTGATGTTTTCAAATGTTTTGCCGTAGAAACTATTATTAATAAGTTTCCATAGATCTTTTTCAAAAGTAGATTTTGATTTAGTTCTTTGTTCAGTATTAAAATTTATATACTTTGTTAACCAACTTGATTCTTTAAAAGAAATAGTTCTATATACTTTTTTACTTTCATACCAAGTTTAATATATTCTTTTAATATTGAATGATGAATAATATATTTCTTTTTATCATATAATGTTAAAAAAAGTTTTTCTTCGTTACCTAATGGTTTATCTTTTAATAATTTTAATTGATAAGGAGATAATTCTTCTGTATTTATTTTCATTTTTTCCGGTGCTAAAGGATATTTATATGTTTTCTTTTTACATTCATTTGTATATTTTAAGTCACATTCAATTAAACATCCTCTTCCTTTTGGAATATTTTTATAATAAGCAGGATCCTTTTCCCATTTAAAATCTTTAGTTGGTAATTTCTGTGACATTGCCCAACCATATAAATTATTCACATCAAGATATAGTAAATATTTTTCTAATAAGAAATCGTTTAAGTTTCCTCCATTCTTTAATATTTCTAAACATTCTTTCATTTCATTTTTATCTAATATTCTATTTCCATTATCATGGTGGTTAGGAGTATATTTATTAAATGTTTTTACATGTCTTGGTCCTAGAACACCAGAAAATCCTCCTCTTATACCCTTTTCAAATAATAATAACATATCATAATCAGTTAATAATTCTAATTTTATTTTTGTATATTTTAAGCCGCATTGCCATGTTAAACCGGGAGCAGAATAACAATAACAGGGGTCTATTTCATGATGTTTTAAAAAGAATTTTCTAAATTTTTCAAAAGCATCGGGTAAGATAAGAACATCTGTTTTAAGATATAAATTATGATAATCTAATAAACTTTTACAATCATAATGTTCCCAAACTTTTTGTGCATGTTCATACTTTTTTTCTGTAATTGTTTTTTTTTTGTTTTAATTTTGAATAAAATTCTTTAATATCTGGAAGTTTTTTATCTTTAAATTTTTCTATAGAATCAATATATTCATATGGATAAAATCCTTTTTGTTTTAGTAAAGAATTTTTTTCCATCAAACTCTTTTTCTAAAATAGGAAATTCATCCATTGATTTAGCAATTTTTTATAATAAGAAAAAGAAGGGAAACGGGGAATGTGTCAAAGAGACAACGACCCTAAGGGGAGCAATAACAACTCAAAGCCACCATAAGATCTTCAATGAACGGTGAGGAAACCCCACATCTAACGGTAGGTCGGAGTTGGCCCCTAAATAAAAGAGTAATAAAGTTCAGCGAAATAAGCATCTTCCTAGACTCCGATAGACATAAAGTGAACTAACTAGAAAACAGACAAGACACACAAAGGCTTAATAAATTTCCTGACTTAGGACAGCGCAAACCTGCTGCGGCGGGGTTAAACTAGTTTTATTGGGCCCAAACCTTCCCCCTATAGCCAATGTGATAAATAAAAAAACGATCGTAACAACAGTAAAATTCAGTTGGCCACAGGACTGAGTCAACTGTGAAAAATGAAACTGAAAGAACTAAATATACGGACATAAACATGAAATCACAAGAGACTACTAGCAGTTAACTGACATGCCAGCTCCATACCCATTACCAACTGATAAGCCTTTATCCATAAATCTATATGTATCTAGGAATATTATTTTTTTATAATATGAACCGTATTCTATAGAAATATATTCTTCTGAATTTTTTGAGAGAAGTTTCACTTCCTCATAATCGTTTTCCTATTTCATAAGTTCTTCAATAATAAAATGGAAGTCGTAATTTGACCCATTATGAAAAAAAAATACAGGTATTAATTTCGTTGCTTTACCTTCTTTTGTATTTCACGATTGACACGCCGCTCCTCTATATTTACCTGAAAGATGATTATGTTCTCTTACTTTATTATTTCATGGAATTCTTTTTCACAAATATAACATTTAGTTGCTTCTTGAAATTTTTCTTCTTCATTCTTATTTAATATTGGTTCTTTCTTCTCATTAAGGTAAATCTTATAATTCATTTTATTAAATATTTGTATTACTTTTTCTACATATTTTTCTGCTGCATCATTACCAACATAAGAAAAGTATTGTGATTTAAATATTTCTGGATAATCCGAATGAACATAAATAACTATTAGGTTTTTGTTTTCGTATTGGATTTGTATATGATTTATCTGGATTTGGTTTAGTTGTAGATATTGAATATTATCTGATTCAAAATCAGAATAGATAACAAATGGTAATTTATTTTTAAAATAATGATTTTGAAATTTAAGAATATTTTTTTCCTGGTTCAGGCATTATAACATTACAACATTCGTGATTATAACATTCTTCTTTATGTTTTATTAATGTTTCTTCTCCTTGATATCCTTTCATACAATTTCTACATGTAAATAATTTATGATTATTCTTATCATACTTGAAACTATCTAAATCTTTAATTAAACAATAATGAGTATTTCCATTATTTTCAATGTATAAGAGATCAACTACATTTTCACTTTCTACGTTTGAAGTTCTAATTGGATTTAAAGATTTTTTTTTGCTTGGTTTTTTAACTCAAATACATTTATACTTAAATTATTTTGTTTCTCTACTTCTGAAATATCTTTAATTGCTACAGGATATTCAATTCCTTTCATGTTAATTTTATTTTCATTTGCTTTATATTTAGATACTCTTTGTTTGTCTTTATTAGCAGGATATAACTTTGCTAATATAGACCATAAGAAACATTTGTTGTCATTTTTATTTTGAACATTGAAAATGTTTCTTGATTTGAATTGAAGAGAATATAGGATGAAGCTTTCTGATAATCATATTTATATTGTTTTACTTTTACACTCTTAATATTTCTGAAAACAAAACCAGATCCTCTTTCTTGAAATTCATCTATCCAAGCTTTAAATTTATGTAATAAAATTTTAAAAAATTTTGATATATTATTTTGTGTTAGTATATATTGAATAGGATGAGAATAATGACTTTCTATTATATCAAATGACATAGGAGTTGAAAATTCACATGTTATTATTATTTTTATTTTCAAAGGAAATTGATTAATAACTATCTTATCTTTTAATAAGTTTATATATTTATCTATGTCATCTTCTTCTATATCTTCAACATCAATTTCAGTAATAAGATCTTTAAATGATTTGGTAACTTTGGATTTTTTAGGACTCATTGGTTTTGTTTTATTTTCATCATATTCATATAAATATTTATATTCTTTACATTTCGTACAGATTTTTCCTTCTGTCATTTTTTAAGAAAATAATTTTTATTATTTTAAAAATGGTGCTTACAAATCTAACAAATAAATTAGCAGATGAATTACAGAGTCGTAAGTGTTTTTCCTAAAAGACGTGTTTATGTTCATTGTGTTCATCAAACATGGGCAGTTGATTTGGTAGATATGCAAAAATATTCAAAACAAAATAAACACTATAAATATTTATTAGCAGTTATAGATATTTTTAGTAAATATGGTTGGTTAATTCCATTAAAAAATAAAACGGGAGTAACGGTTAGTGAAGCATTTAATATTTTATTTAAAGAAAGAAAACCAATGTATATTTGGTCAGATAAAGGATCAGAATTATATAATCGACAAGTAAAAGAGTTGTTAAAAGATAATAACATCAAGTTATATTCAACTGGAAATGAAGAAAAATCTAGTATAGTAGAACGCTGGATAGGAACAATGAAACTACATACGTATAGATATTTTACCGCCAATAAAACTTTTAAATATTATGATGTATTAGATAGATTGGTTAAAAATTATAATAATACAGTACATTCTTCAATTAAAATGACGCCCGTTGAAGACATAAGTTGTCGAAATGCGCATCTGCAGAAAATAAATTCACAGTAACTTCCGTATTTAGTTAATTGTTACCACTGGGTCGATGCCACTGCTGGTGGACT
>MJUU01072241.1:1291-14209 GCA_002080025.1 Modiolus philippinarum
TGCACAAAACATTGATTGGTTGATTTAAAATTGGTGTCAAGCAAAAAAAAAATTATTACCAAAATTGATGAGCATAAGAATACTAGACGGTGTTAATGCAATCTGTTTTCAATTCTCTGATGTCCCAAACAGTCCCTATTTGCTCTATGTATATAAACCATAACCTCATGCTGCCTAAAGACAAGAACTTTCTGGCGTCCAAAATTAGTTCTATATTCAAGACTGTCTTTGGGTGAAAATCTTTGTTGAAAGACAACGTTTTTCACTAAATTATATGCCATTTTGTGTGAATCTAGAGTAGACGAAATATTTCTGATGTATTTACCTTTAAATACCAAGTAATTCCCGCTGAAATTAGACCCAACCCATCTCATCGATACATGTCGGTAATGGAATGTCGATTTCAAATACAATTATTGGCCAATTTTTTGAAGTCCCGTACTCTTTCCAGTGTGATAATAGTTGAAGGATTGTTTACGTATGTCAATTTAAATGAAGTGGCCACTCCTTAATCCCACTGCGAAAAAAATTCTCAGTCTTACTAAGTGAATCGGAATCGATATTTTTTTTTATTTTGCTGAAATACTTTTAAGGTTTTTTTTCATTTTCTATTTTTCATACTGGTTACAATGCCCCCCCCCTAATGCTACAACGAAATGTTACATATTATAACCAAACATTTTGTAAAAGTACAAGTATTGCAATTTAACACTGCCCGTCTCAATTACATTCACAAATTACACATAACTTAATTACGATACACAATAAGGTTTTGATACACACCAGAATTGTGCAAATAAAAACAACCAAAGCAATTTATTTTTCTTGTGAAAGTTTAAACGAAATACAAATACGACATAATAAATTATAAAAAAACGGGTTTACAAAGAAATATGTTTTTTATTTGGACAACAGGAAATACAGATGTCTGTCTGTTTGTCCACAAAAAAACTTTAACATTGGACATATCTTTTGAATGAAAAGTAATAGGGCTTTCATATTTTGCATGTGCATTCCTTGTTGCAAGACCTTTCAAACGGTACCAAAATTTTGGACCTCTTGACCTTGACCTTGGCATGTGATGGACTTATAATAAAAATATTTAACTTCAAAATTGAATGGTAAGTGATATGGCTTTCAGATCTTGCATGTGCATTCCTTGTGGCAAGACTCGTTTACTTAGAACCAGAATATGTGACCTTGACCTTGGCCTGTGAACAAGTGCATAAAACCTTTAACATTGAGTATATCTTTTGAATGGTTAGTGATAGGACTTTCATATTTTGCATGTGCATTCCTTATGGGAAGTCCTTTCAGTTGGTACCAAAATATTTGACCTTGACCTTGACTTACGACCATATTTAAAAAGTTTAACATTTGACAGTCTTTTGAATGGTAGGTGGCCAAAGGGAGATAAGTCAAATTGATATGAGGAATGTCTGCAATATTTTGATGACATGTTAAGTAATACATGGTAGGGGTTTTCTATTTCAAAGGTGTATTAATGGTGATGTGATTTTTCAGTTGATTTCAGAATCTATATATATATTATTTTTTATATTTATACAAGCAATAACTTCATCTACATGTATAGATGAGAAAATGTTTCTGGATTGCTACCATAGACCGTTATTTATATACATTATATATATATATATATATATCAGTGAATAGGGATTTTACTAAATCTATTAAATATTTTCTGATGTAATTACATGTAATCCATTTCTTCTGTTCTGGTTTTTTGAATAGCTATAAATAGATACTTCGGTACTTTGTTATTCTACTGTATTGATGAAAAAATTGCAAACACTGATAGGCAGAAAGACAATAAGTTAATTATGAATGTTTAGAAAAAAGGGGGTGAAAATTGTTTCCTAATAATGCTTGGAGAATGATCGGAGGGGTCATTTCGGTGACTTCTGTGTTTGCATCCAATTACAGTCATTCAGAAACACATTAAGTATTGTTCAGTGTGCTAAATGTTTCTTCTTAACTCTTATATATAAATTAAACTCATTTATGATAAAATGTACTTGATATCTATAGATTTTTTTTTGTAAAAAAGATTTTTTTTATTCATTCAGCATATTTTATTCGAGGGAACCCCGGGATATAGAAATAGGACCCAGTATCTCCGGCTTGCGGGGTGTGACCCCTCCTAAACGGAGGCTGACCCCGAGGGTCCCGGGATATAGAAATAGGACCCATTCCGTGGTTGTGCGGGATTAATAAATACACAACCCATCTTTCGGATGGGATGTAAACTCAGGTCCACGTGTTGGAAGAAATGCCACGCTTCCTGCACGTTAAAGAACCCTTGTAGCAAGCTCTTTTTGGGGTGGTCCGTAGGTGATCGGCTACAAGGCTAAATTCCCCGCCCTTGACGATTTCACCCTACTTTTCCAGTGGCAGTCAGAATTTCCCGTCCCATGGCCATTTCCATACCCCAAAGTGATTATTTATCAACAAACTTGTTCTCGTCTTGATATAGCTGAAATATTGCTGAGTAGACGTTAAACAATATTCATTCAATCAATCAATCATTTATTCAGTTTAGGGGAGGTTTGGGTACCCATAAACCGGTTTAACCCTACCGCTGGCTTTTGCTAGTGCCGGTACCAAGTCCGGCTGTCCCGAGTTCCTATCGTTGTTTTATGTTTGTTTTTTGTATTTTTATTGTGGGTTTTTTTTTCTTGTGCAGTTCCTATTTACTTTCTGGCATGTGGCTATGTTTTTCGGCCATTGTAGGTGTTTGCTGTTATCTTTTTTATTATTCCATTTATATATGTATTATATATATCAATGATGAGGAATGTTACTAAAAATATCTACGATTTCATTTCTTCTCTTCAGTGTATTCCTCCACTTTTGGGGAACCAGTATTGATGATCCCTGGTGTAATCAAAGAACTGATAACACTGATAGACAGAACACAATGACTTGACCATAAATGTTTCAAAGGGGGGGGGGGTGAAAATTGTTTTCTTAATAATGCTTGGATAATGATTGGAGGGGTTCATTTGGGTGACTTCTGTGTCTGCATCCAATTGCAATCGTCATTTGATGTGATTTAACTTTTCAGTTGATACTAGAATTTAATCTACAAATTATTTTGTCAGAAGGACATCATTGTTCAAAGTTGCTAAATGTGTCTTCTTTACTTCTACTCGGGGGCATAAGTGTTTCACAAAACACAACTTGTTAGCTGCATAACTTCTTTACCGAAACCTAATTTTTCAATACAATATAGCATTTATAATTCAAATACTGTTCAATGCAAACAGTTTTGCACTAGAATATAAACCATTAAACATATAAAAAGAAATACACTTTTTCAGAACATGTAATGTTTAGTTAAATTTCCTTCAATTGTTCCTGACAGTTCTCGCCACGATATAGCTGAAATATTGCTGAAGTTGGCGTAAAACATCAATCAACTGCTCCTACCCATTAAAAACTGTCATTCATCCGTAGGCTGTTCTTCATTCTGAAAATAGAATAAATATAACATCATTACTTTACTGTGAAGTGACGTGACACTACTGTTTACGTTGCGTCGTGATCATTCATCCGAAATCACTCAACCGATTCACATACGTCAATCATCATTGAGTACGATCAGATAGATAGATAAACTGTTCGGTAGAATGTGTTTATTTTGAGAGTTTGATGTGTTGGGAAAACGATTGAATGGTAATATGGTCCGATGGGAAATTGATACTGTGTTTTGGCAATGTGGAGCAGGAATTGCTTATACGGAGTAAAACGTCACAAATAGGATTAGTATTTGAATATTTGTATAAGCACCAGTCGGAATAAAACTGTAAATCAAGATCGCCCCTGCCCTTGAAAGGGGAATAAAGCAATAAAATAAATAATAAAAATGAATAACACTTACCTATCTGAAATATGGTTTAAGTGTTTCCAGACTTCCCCTGCTATTGATGATGAAATCAAGTTCGTCTAGGCCAATGCCTATATGGTCACTTTTACCAGTTCGGTTATCGTACAAATCAATGTAAAAGTAACCCGTAGCCTCATGCTGCCTAAAGACAAGAACTTTCTGGCGTCCAAAATTAGTTCTATATTCAAGACTGTCTTTTGGTGAAAATCTTTGTTGAAAGACAACGTTTTTCACTAAATTATATGCCATTTTGTGTGAATCTAGAGTAGACGAAATATTTCTCATGTATTTACCTTTAAATACGAAGTAATTCCCGCTGAAATTAGACCCAACCCATCTCATAGATACATGTCGGTAATGGAATGTCGATTTCAAATACAATTATTGGCCAATTTTTTGACGTCCCGTACTCTTTCCAGTGTGATAATAGTTGAAGGATTGTTTACGTATGTCAATTTAAATGAAGTGGCCACTCCTTAATCCCACTGCGAAAAAAATTCTCAGTCTTACTAAGTGAATCGGAATCGATATTTTTTTTTATTTTGCTGAAATACTTTTAAGGTTTTTTTTCATTTTCTATTTTTCATACTGGTTACAATGCCCCCCCCCTAATGCTACAACGAAATGTTACATATTATAACCAAACATTTTGTAAAAGTACAAGTATTGCAATTTAACACTGCCCGTCTCAATTACATTCACAAATTACACATAACTTAATTACGATACACAATAAGGTTTTGATACACACAAGAATTGTGCAAATAAAAACAAGCAAAGCAAGTTATTTTTCTTGTGAAAGTTTAAACGAAATACAAATACGACATAATAAATTATAAAAAAACGGGTTTACAAAGAAATATGTTTTTTATTTGGACAACAGGAAATACAGATTTTAAGGTTGACATTTGGAATGACATTTTGGTGCGTATGACAATCATGGATATGTGGAAACTCTATTTGATACTTGTTCAAGTGTCTCTGTGTTTGACCTATGTTCTGAATGAACAAAAGTGTGATAGGCTAGAGAATCCCATCAACTACAAAGTTTATGAGTTACACTGCCACGACAAAGGCCCAGGGATTTACGAATTCGCGGGACCAAAGTCCGTAGAGATTTTGACAATGGATAGATTAACGAGCAAAGCACCTACGTGTGAAATTTGTGGAAGGCACTTTATTGAGAGAAGTGAGAATTCATGAGGGAAGCTGTGACTACGTCACAAAACCAAATAAGATACTAGGAAATGTCGCTGGCAAGCGATGTGTATGTTGAATTTTATCAGTTGTAAACATGCACATGCATGGTTATTTTAAAAGGAGATGTGTCATGGATATTAGTATAAGGCCTATATGAAATTTTGAAATGTAACTCTCCAGTTATATGTCACCATCTAAATGTAATTGATCCTACTGTTAGCAAGGAGGGGGATGAGAAGATTTTGGGTATTATAAACAGGCTAACAATCTTTAATTTTCCCCCAAACCAGTTAACAACCAGCTGAAAATTCCCGAAACACATTAACAAACAAAGTCTTGCTCTCCTCATGAATAGTAAACAGTGTTTTTTTCTTGACAGCTACTAGTAGCTAAAACAAAGTAAAAATGAAACAGAACACACAACACTAAATTTACCAAAAACAGTAAACAACTGATATATTCCAATAAAAAAATTAACAACCAGCTGAAAATGTTCAAAACGCAGTAACAGAAAAAAGCCCCCCCCCCTTTTTTGAAAAGGGAGAGGGGGTATTATTAGAAACCATGAACTAGCAAAAACTTATACATTATCAAAATGGGCCTAACCCCTTAGGATCCGCCACTGTATAGCCCTCCTCCAAAGGCGAGTGCTACATAGACTGAAATTTTTCAGTAATTATTATTTTGTTTATTAAAGACATATCGAGTGACTCAACAGTTGTAGAGTTAGAAAAAAATATATTAATGATATGAGAACAATGTGTTCATAAACAAACCATATTAGGTCCGACTACATAATTTAGATACACAAGACATTTTGAAGTTATACATACATTTCATGGTTGTGGGAAATTATGGTTATAAGCAAATGTTTTAATTATTTTTGTTAAGTGCTTTTTTATGAGCCCACAAAGCTTTCGTTCAGCTCTGGAATACACCTTACTCTGATATCGAGAGCAAATATTCTTTTTTGGCCACTTTTATTTGCACATTGAAATAGTTTCTGACTAAAATTACACTTGAAAATTACGCGTTGCATTGAGCTTGACAAAAGTCGAATATTACGTACGTGCTTCTACACACACCATTACCTTAAACCATTTGACACCTTATTAAGACACTTGTGAAATGAAAGACGAATAGCGAAATTTGTTATATGCCTACGTAAAATACCCATTTTATTTTTTCCTCATCTTCCAACATTAGACATTCGAGTCTAGTCTTAAAGGGATGATCCACTTCATAACCGGAACAAAGTTTCTTATTCAAAAGTGTTATTAGTTCCTTCACCTCTTTTGCCAGCGCGAAAAGGAGTACAGTTGATATGAGCCATCTGTTTCTCACTTCTTCCATCGATAATGATTTTCGATGGACGAATATAAAAATGTGATACTATCTTGTAAATGACACACAAAAAAAGTTTTGACATTGTCAACTGTTTTTGTAGATATTGTAACGTTAACACAGTTTCCTTCAAATTTTTTCATAACTATTTGCCAAGGATGCATTAACTTTTCAGTAAATTTGTGTTTAAGTCAATATAGCAACACGATGTTCCTTTTGTGTTATGTTTACATATTTTTGAGCCATCCAGTTTAACGTTGTATGAGTTATGAAAAACACGCGACTTTCAGATAAAGCAATTCGGTGTTTGTCTAGAATGTTCTTCGTTTACATTGTCTGTACTATTCCATTGCTTAAGTTTTGCGCCACAAATAAACGTACGTGGCAATATCACTCCGCCGTGTATAAAAAAATCCACTTCAACACAATATGACCACGTGATTTGTTTTAGTATACGTTTTCTCCAGTCAAAGGTCAGTACACTTTCAGTATTCAGATATCTTGTCTTATATAATCATGTGCTATCTCGATTTAATTCTCTGTATTTCCTGCAAGGAGATGATTTTAGTAATTTCCCTAAAACTATGTAGGCACACACAAAATTTATTTCATGCTTCTAACATGCCTTTTTTATCGCGATGTACCAGTCTTAAAACCCATTCATCAGTTGAGCAACGAAGGAGTGCATGATATTCTGAAATCATCCGTTTTGCATTTGTTGGAAAATTTCTTTGCACCATATTTTTACTTCGGCCATTTCCTCCAGGAGATGGGCTGTTTTGTTACATTTCACACATGGTATATCATTCATATCCATTTTTGAAATTATAAACTGAAAATAAGTAGTATTGATTTAATTAGTAGTATTCATTTAAAGTATCTCTATGCTAGACTGATAAAAATAATTGACTTTATTTATTTATGCTGTTTATTGTTGAGTGATGACAGTAATTGTATACATTTTTTTATGTAAAAGGATTATGAGAGTTGTAACTGACATGCTTCTTGCTGTGTTGATGGTATGGGCTAGTGAATATGAACGTTAGAAAGTGTGAAAAAAGTGGCTTAAGATGGGTGTCGTAAATTGATTATTTAGTATTACTCTTGATGTTTCTTTTTTTCACAATAACACATTTAGGAAGTGTGGATAACGTATTTTTATATCGTTTCCGGTCGCATCGCATGGTTTGCATGGTCTGCTGACAATTAAGGCGGAAGTTTTTCTTTTAGCTTCTTCTGAAGACGGGAGTTAAGTTCGTCCAATATTCCTTTTAAATTGTTCCATATTGCGACTTTAATAGATACTCCTAATTTTGTTTCATTAAGATTGTCTCCGTTATTGTCACCTTGTCCGTTTTCAATTTTCCTCACACTTACACATCGGTAAGAAGACTTTAGGCTAAGAAAGGTTTCCTCTTGGATGTATTTTCTGTTCAGTGTCTTCTCCTCTATCAATTTTCTCTGGTGCAGATTTCACTAAATTTATAAAATAAGAAATCATATGAAATCATTTAAAAGATTCTCATATAGATATATATGCAACCCTCACGATAGTGATTACACATAATTACGTCTAGTTTGCAATGTACAGCTTCTACATATATATGTGTACTTGCTTGTCTCCTCTCTTCAAGTGTTAGGTATTGGGAAGATTTCTCCTCTTTTAAATCCTAAAGACGTTGATACAGGTATCCTCGGAAAATATCCATATAAGAAGGATTTAAGGTATTGAATACCATTTATCGTATAAAATAAAGTTGAACTTGTGTGATGAAAATCTTCAAAACGTTCAGCTGGATAATCTCAAACTGTAACAAGGCACTGGTAAGAGAATGGATTATAGATATTACATTCTTCATTCAATCGAACCTTCTTGCACGGTATACCACTCTTTGTTGGTGTTTGTCTTTTCATTCCTAAAATTTAGTGATTTGAATGTATAAAATCATAGAAGTCTGGAATTCGGATAAAAAACCCAAAACATGACCAACAAACACCCAGGTCGTTGATGTTCAACCTTATTGCACGGTTTACCACTCTTTGTTGGTGTTTGCCTTTTCCTTCCTGAAATTTAGTGATTTGAAGTCTGAAACATCACAGAAGTCTGAAATAACTAAATACCGAAGTCACTGTGAATTTACTTTCTGCATATGCGCATTTCGACAACTTATGTCTCATCAGTGCAGATAAAATCTAAACGTTTGGAAGACCATAAACTCAAAGATGTTTAAAACTGATAGAGAACAAATAACCAAATTGATCTAAATTTAAAGCCAAATCATCTAAGGACAGAGATTAGGATAAAAATCCCAAACCATGACCAACAAGCACCAAGGTCCTGAAGAATGTCAGTTGATGCTCAACATAGGAACCGAATACAATTCATAATAAACATGTATTTAACATGTTTATTATGTATTGTATTCAGTTTGAATGGTTTTTCTCTAATGATATGTCAAGTTTAAACCGGTTTTGACCCGTTAGATAAATTTTCTTTATTCAACGTATGTTGAATAAAGCCCCGTGCTGTTTCCCGCCAAATCTTTTCGGAAAACAATTCTCGGTTTTTATCATTGATCATAAGAGAAAAAGATTACACCACTTTATCCCGATTATTACCATATTTTATCCACTCTCGATAGTTAAATTTAAAAATTTTAAAATGCTCGGCAAGCCTCGCAATTAAAATGTTAAAATTTAACTATCTTTAGTGGATAAAATATGGTAATGAACGGGATCTTGTGGTGTAATCTATATTGATATATAGCAACTTGAAAATAAAATATATAATTATGAGTTATTGTTCTTTCATGTTTTAACAATTCTATGAATATTTAGAATGCACAATGCTACAATGCACGTAAATAAAAAGTCGACATTAAAAACTATGACACTCATAAAGTGAACTCCCATGAAAACCGGGAGTGACATCAGGTGCTCCGGAAGGGCGATAAAAAACATTTGAAACTATTAAAAGAAATTACCTCTTGAAATTAAAAGAAAATGAAATGTGTTTTGTTCAAAATGAAGGAAAAAAGGCTTGATCTCTATTTTGTTGTAAAGAAGATAAAAAAATAATTTAAGTTTTCCATGAATGTATATTGTATGAAGAACAACAATCAAAGCGTTGTTCCATTTATAGGGATTTTGTCCCGTGTACCTTTACTCCATATCCCTTCGCTTGTTTATTGTCCTGTTCTCTTTATTTCTCCCGCCGTGCGCGGTCCCGGCTGAAGAATAGGCCCGCAGCATCCTCTGAGCTTGGAGTATGAGCCATCCTAACAGAGGACCCCGAGGGAACCCCGGGATATAGAAATAGGACCCAGTATCTCCGGCTTGCGGGGTGTGACCCCTCCTAAACGGAGGCTGACCCCGAGGGTCCCGGGATATAGAAATAGGACCCATTCCGTGGTTGTGCGGGATTAATAAATACACAACCCATCTTTCGGATGGGATGTAAACTCAGGTCCACGTGTTGGAAGAAATGCCATGCTTCCTGCACGTTAAAGAACCCTTGTAGCAAGCTCTTTTGGGGGTGGTCCGTAGGTGATCGGCTACAAGGCTAAATTCCCCGCCCTTGACGATTTCACCCTACTTTTCCAGTGGCAGTCAGAATTTCCCGTCCCATGGCCATTTCCATACCCCAAAGTGATTATTTATCAACAAACTTGTTCTCGTCTTGATATAGCTGAAATATTGCTGAGTAGACGTTAAACAATATTCAATCAATCAATCAATCTTTATTTCTCAACAAGCAATGCACAATGTGAAAAATATTTTACCTATAAGTCGCAAAGGCACGCGATCTTATTGATGTAAGAACGAGGAAATATTATGTATTACCGTGTAGACATGAAGCCTTTAATCGTAAAATATTTTTTAAGTTATGGCAGGCCAAATGGGATCTGCAAATAAATAATAAACTGCATGGAATACAGTCAGATCCTGCGGTAAAACCGGTAGGGAACAGGTAGTGTTGACCCGATGTCGTATTGGACATACTAGAACAACACACAGGATTATACTCAACTGTGATGATCGACCTGAATGTATTCCATGCAATTGTACTTATTCAATTCGACATGTTTTAATTAACTGTGTTGATGTTGCCGATATCAGGCGTGATTTTTATTCAGCTGATTGTCTTAAAGACCTATTTACAAGTGTCGCTGTCGACAAAATCGTTCAATTTTTAAAAGCAATCAATTTATTTAATTTACTTCTAATTATGTTTTTAACATTTTACAGATTTGTTTTTTTACTTGTATAAAGATATAGATATATGGTTTTATTTTGATATTTGATGTATTTATTAAATGTTCAATATACTCAACAGTTCTCGCCACAATACAGCTGAAATATTGCTGAAGTTGGCGTAAAACACCAATCAATCAATCAATATATTACCGTGTAATATTTGTGAAAGTAGAAGCCCATTACATTTAAATCACCGACTACAAGCAATTCTTTTTATAGGCGATATAAATTTTTTCTCATCTTGAAATGTTGTCTTCTTTTTAACAGGTCGCATCAATTAGGTTGTGATCCATGACTTATGTATCGGCTTGTTCGCGAATCCAATCAGTGACGTCACAAAATCAATTGTTTGGATGGCAAATGTATTTCAGCAATAAATTGCATTTTATCCTGCAATGGTAGCTTTTACTATACAGATAAAGCCCTACGTATATTGCTGTGCGGTATCCTGCACCGCTGTATCTTGTATACTATCCAGGATATCGATTTAAGCCACGTCAACTTCCGGTATTTATGGACAGGCACAAATCCCCAAAATATACATTTTAAGATTATATTTTCCATTAAATAAAGTTGTTTAATGTATTGCAGGATAAAAACAATATATAATTAGTGTCTTTAGATATCAAATGTATTTGTAGTACTCGGCACGAAACAGATTGAAATGCTCGCCAAAGGCTCGCATGTCAATCTGTTTCTAAGCCTTGTACAAATACAGTTGACATTTAAAGACACTAAATATATATTGTCTATGTATAGCAGTGTGACAGAATTTTATTTTTTAAATAACTTTTTACATACCAGTCCGAGTTTGGATCTGTAAAATGCATAATAAAACTGAGATTTTCATATTTTTTTCTACCGATTTACTTTTTCTAAATTTCTTATGAATAATTGGAAATATGTATTTCAAATATTTGGAAATTGTGAAAAATTTGAATACTTTACAAATATGTCAATTTGATCAATTAGAAATAATCAAATATCAAAAATTTTTATATCCTGTTAAACTGTAAAATGTCTTCAATTGAGTTCGAAAGATCTGATCAAATTTTCTTAAAAAACAAAACCATGCGAGTTAATTGAAAATGACATTTTTATTACTCTAATTAATGCTCACGATTTCTAATCGATTTCTTGCTAGCCCAAAGGCTCCACAGGTTAAAATTTCGAGGTTGTGACGTCACGGCGAATAACCCTATAATTTTCTTTGTAAAAGGTAGGATATGTTCTATGATATCATTGTAACGGTTGGAATAAAGCTTCCGCCTCCTCCAATTTAAAAGCTGATAGATGTCCAGCTGGTGTTTCTATGCTTCTTGCTCTTTTGGTGGATTGGTTTGTTGTGAATTGAATTGGTGCCTGTCATTTGCTAAGTCTTACAGGAATTCCTGAGGCGGGACGTTTTCCTTGTCACAGAACATCTAGAATTTTTCGGATGTTCATAGATCTAAATTTGATATATTTCTAATATCTATTTTTTACCTTATCTTTTTTCTCCTTATCTGTCCTCGTGAACACCTTTCAATCACAATTAACAAATCCTTCATCGTTTTTTCTCCTTATCTGTCCCCGTGAACATTTAACAAATCTTTCATCGTTTTTCCTCCTTTACCTTTAGTATTTCGTTTGTATGATTTCCTCAATATCCATAAATTGGATGTCCTGCAGAATAAAATCAACACTTTAATGAAGTGACACAGGTAAAGTCACGTGTTTAATATATCTGCCCGAAAAGAGGGTGAACAGATCTGATCAAAATGACGTTAGCCGTGGTAATTTGTTTGTTGTGCGCGCTAAAAGTTCATCGGTTTAATGTCAGAGATTGTTATATTAGCGATGTGGTGGTGGATTGCACAACTGGGAAAATGGAACCGTACCTAGTGGTAGTGAATTGGTGAGGTTCGATCACATCTTCAACCTGGACAAACTGAAAGATGTCGCTTTCCCATCAACTGGGTGCATTCTTTAAGCCATTCCAACCAGGATTTGTGTGGTTATTAAAAATGGAGAAACTGTAAAAAATGGATAACAGGAAACACCTACAGTGGCTGAAAATTATAATAACATACCACAATCTGCTATGGAACTATACATGAAGAACACGAATAAGACAAAAGACAAACGTAGACAACGACAGGAACTCGGGACATTAATGGGAAAGAATGTATGGTAAGTTAAGTGATTCTCATGTCTCGCATTTCCCCTAT
>MJUU01072242.1:0-12933 GCA_002080025.1 Modiolus philippinarum
ATTGTTCCTTATTTTCATAAATGACATTGTTGAAGAAATTGATTCTGTCATTAAACTGTTTGCAGATGATACGAGTTTATACCTTGTGATAGAAAATCCTATTGTAACTTCAACCATTTTAAATAACGATCTCGAAAAGATAAATCAATGGGCTACGAAGTGGCTAGTTACATTTAACCCCTCAAAAACAGAAACTCTAGTTATCTCTAGGAAGACAAATAAGCCTGTTCACCCCCCTCTTCTACTTAATAACCAAGAAATACAATGTGTAAATTCTCATAAACATCTCGGAGTAATTATATCCGATGATGGATCTTGGCATAACCATATTGATTATATTATTGGTAAAGCTTTTACGAGGCTAAATATTATGAGGAAATTTAAATATACCCTCGATCGTTTAACCCCCTGAGAAAATGTATATTTCATTTGTTCGTCCCATACTAGAATACGCTGATGTTATATGGGATACTAATAACTTAAGCTTGATTAATAAACTGGAATCTGTTCAATTAGAAGCTGCCAGAATAGTTACAAGGGGGACCAAGGTCACATCACCCCAACAGTTATATGATGAGACTAAGTGGGAAAATTGACGGACAGACGGAAGAACCACAGACTTTTTCTATTTCTTAGAATGCTAAATAATAAAACTCCTCAGTATTAAGTGGACTTAATTCCTTCTACCGTTGGCACACAACATCGTCATAATACACGTCAGTCACTAGATTTACAAGAAGTACGGACTAGTACAAATCTATATTCAAACTATTTCCTGCCTTCTACGATTAAAGATTGGAATGAGCTATCATTAAATACTCGCCAAACAGAATCCTTTCCCTCTTTTAGGAAACAGATCTAACGTAAAAATTCCAAAGTTCCTTCTTTTTATTATTCTGGTAGCAGACTTGATCTCGCTTGAGGGGGTGAATATTTTTAGCCTCTAGTTGAAGACCTTCAGGCGACATCAAGATGTAGACAGGAATAAAAGCCCTGTCCTTGATAAACTGGAGTTTTCTATGTATCGTGTGCGTTTTTGTCACATGTACATTCACTCCATATCCATTCATTTTTCCTATTGGTCAAATTTTTCATGCACGGTTACGAATGAACTGTAGTTCTTTAAATGTACATTTATTTTTGAAAAATTTGGTTGAATCACCCAGGTATGTTTGTGGTGAAATTGAATCTGTTCAGCATTATATTTTATATTGTAATAGATATCTTAATGCTAGACAAGATATGCTGACTTCTCTTATGAATATGAATTTGAATGTTTTAGTAGATACAAATCTTCTTATTTTTTGATCCACTGTTCTATCTGATGAACAAAACTGTGAAATTTTTAAGCTTTTTCAAAAATTCATCATCAAAAGTAAGCGTTTCAATTCTTGAGTCACTGGATTTCTCATACAAATTCCTTTATTTTTCACATTATTTATTCCTTGATATCTTTCTATCTAAACCCCTTTTTATATTTAATTAATATAGTTTCTTAGCATATAAGAATATTCTGAGCATGCAACTTATTATATGAATATACCATGTCTTTTTAATATGGAGATAGATTTATGCTTGTTTCTGAATCCTATTTGTTGTTATAATATGTATGTGTATAATATTTGTATGTTACTTAACTAATAAATATGTTTAAACCAAAAGAAAAAGCAAAAAATAAATTGAAAAATAATAAATACGAGAAGAACAAAAAAAAATCCATTTCTAAAAATTCCATTGATGAAAAAATAATTTCATATCTTAGAATGAATGAAAGGATACGGAGTAAATGCACATGAGACAAAGTCTCTACAAATACATGGTATAAATCTATTTATAAGAAATATTAATAATTGGTCCAACTTGACAAAATATAAAAATGACTTTACGAAACACCGAAGGAACAAGGGAAGCGATGACTACAAAAGCATGGCAAAAACAGCAACAAATAAAAACAAAGACAAAACAAGGACGTGAGACAGCTGCAATGCACGGAAATAAAAAGATAACATTAAGAACTGAGGCACTCAAAGTGTGAACTCCCATGAAAACCGGGGGTGACATCAGGTGCTCCAGAAGGGTAAACATGTCCGGCCCCGCTAGCGACACCCGTCACACTATCAGTGAGGCATAAAAAATTGATAATACACATACAATGCAACCCTTGATTATTATTGATATAATAAAAACGAGTTGGGAAATTTCGTTATTTGTTTTGATGAATTCTATATACTTATTCATACGAGACTTTTGAATCGTGTTAACTCCGATAACAGATTTATTTTTATATGTAAAAATCAATACATCAATACATTGGGAGGGAGCCATCAATTAATGAACACTGTTGAGCTAAGGGTGATTTATATTTGAGTTATTCTCAAAAATCGTGAATATTTCGGAGATAATTTAAGAAAAAATCAAACTGACCATTTTGTTTCAGTTTTAAGGTTTTTGAGTCCTCAATTATTTGATGTTTGAGAAATAACAGCTCGGCATTAACTTTGAATGCATAAAAATACATTTTAATAGGAAAATAAGTCCATTGCCGCCAGCCAGTGGCCCTTGTGTTACTATCAGGAAAAAATGAAAAAAAAATACGTATGTTATTAGAATATTGGCATTGTAACCCTCTTAATATAATGAACAAATAAAGGTTACTGGTATAAAATGAGTAAATTTAATCTATAATATATTGTCTCATTAGACCTTTAAAACTTTTACCATTGTTTTTTTTTTAACTATTTTAATATTAGAAATGTGTTAGAAATGTGTTATTCTTTATATCATTACCTTGTTGACCACTAGGGTTTAGCTACAAATTTCTGGTTTGTCAATAATTGGTCAGTAACACCAGGGACAATTGTGTAACACAAGAGACACAAATGGTAACACACGAGACTTTTTACCATCAAAAATAAAATAATGTCTCTATATTTTTACAATATAACTATTTTAGTTTGATTGCCCAAAGATGGAACGATAAACCCAACATTTTCATTCAAAGAGAATCAAAATTTTCATTTGAAACATGCAAATAATTAGGTAACACAAGGGAACATTTAGTAACACAATGGACACTTGCATCGAGTGCATATAAACATTGTTTTCTTCTTATAAAATGGTGAAGCGTTCTAATGTTTATTACTGTATGGAAAAGTAGAGGTCAATTACTTCATCTACTTGAACAGAAAATTTACATCCAGGCACCCTGCAATCGCTCAAGCAGGTAACAATAGGGATATTTGGTAACACCAGTGACATTTGATGTCTACAACATTATCAATTAAAAGTGTTTGGAAGTTTTCACATTTATTTTTACTTCTGAAAACACCTTAGTAGTAATTTATTATTCCCTTCTTTCTAAGAATCATAAAGAAAAGCTAACCCAAATGAATTTATTGTATGTCAAAGAAAGAACTCGTTGTTCTAATTTTCTGCAATATGAATTTATTTTTGCTATCATTATAATTATTAATATTATTATTACTTTGTAATTATATTATATTACTTTATTTAACAGAAGATGTTTTTATTGAATACAATATATACTTTATAAGAATAAATCGATAGATGTAGAAATATACAAGTGTAGAGTTCTACAGCCTACGAGAAATTTGAACCTACCTTTGCGACGTTCACTGTGTCTTGCACGAACAGCAAAAATAGTGATACATATATAAAACCAGACCTTCATGATGCTAGGGTTTCACTAACTTCACAAGGACCATTATATATATATACTGTAGCTGCATGGGTGCCCACATGTCATAAAATATTGACGTATCAGCGGAGACTTTTACGATATTTAAATTACTGCCATTTAATCACAATTGCAAATCTTAAAGTAAAACAAATATAAATATATATTTGAAACCTGTGGGAAAACGAAAAATTGGGCCTTATTTTTTCATGTCATATGCATCTGTTAATCACTACATTGGAACATTCTATAAAGTTCATGACATTAAAAGCAATTTTTTAATTGAATTAAATTAAACTGATGCTTATTTTATAAGGTCTCAGCCGAAAACTCTTATTGATATCTTATATTTGTAAAACAATAAATACCCTCATAGCATCACATACAACTCTGAAGGTATAAAATGTATCTCTTTCACATATATAGTATTTAGTTTAGTAATTCAATTAAAATCTGAAAATACGTCACCTGTGTTAATTTCTTCTTCTTTAATTTCCATGCAGTTTTCACTTTTCCTGATCGGTGTTTCAGCATTTGTTCCCCTCTCTCTAGAGATTGAATTTTATGTCCACTGAGCTATATTTCAGCTATATCAGGTCGAGAAAAAGTTAATAAATTTAAAAAGATATATAAGTAAAAGAAGCAAAAGAAGAAACAGATGAAGGTGGAAGGGACTACACAGGTGACTTGTTTTGACGGAAAAAGAAAAACATGTTAGGGACCGGAAATGTAGCCTCGCAGCTCCCTGTCACTGACAGAAATATTTCATTTCCGTTTGGCATATATGTTTAGAAATGATTCTAAAAGATTTTCCCACTGTAAGTTTATATGTAGACAACTTTGGGTTTTTTAAAAAAAAAATTCAAAGTTTTAAAGAAAATCTCACCAGAATATATTCTGTTTTCCTAAGAGCTCAGTACTACAGGGGATGTGGAACCAGTTAATGTCCACACCGGTATCAAGCTAAAAGACCAGACCATGAACTTGGATATGATCCATTAGTTTTGCTCATACGTCATAATAAGTTCAAGGCATCCCCATCACTCATCGAAACAATTGCAAAAAAGACTTGGTAAAAACGTGGGTTCTTTAAACTGGTGGTCAAAATAAAATTAAGAAATAAAATGCCAAAATTTGAAAGTGAGAGAGTGTATCCATATGAGAAATTCTTTCATGAGCAACATAAATCTCTAAATCCGGATTATTTTTACAAACTACACACTTTGTTGCAGAAGAGTCAAGTCCTGAACTTTAATAAACGATAAAAAAATATGGGGTTTTATAGTTTTCATAACGAGAAAGAATAGTTTATCGATGGATATCAACTAGAGTTATGTAATTTCAAAATATAATAAACGAGGCATTGGCGAGTTTATTATATTTGAAATTACATAACGAGAGTTGATATCCAGCGATATACAATTCTTTCGATTTGTTAAACTATTTCTCTTATGATTTTCATAAATAAATGCAGTGAATCTTTAGTGCCGAACTGCTGTTTTTGTTTCAATGAAAACCATTGCTAGATAACGTTAATCACGGTCAACGAAATTTCACAGTGGTCCAATAGATACGTCGAAATATAGTTTCCATAGCGAGAACTAGTTGATTATGAAATTTCTCACATCAAGTTAAATAAATTTTGCAAATGTTTGAAAGCGAGGCTTGCCGAGCTTTTAAACATTTCAAAATTTATTTAACGAGATGTGAGAAATTTTATAATTAACGTGTTTAAGTTGTGGAAATTGTTTCTCTAATGACTGAATGAAAAATGCCGAGGATTGTATTCCGAATTAATTTGGCGGGAAATTTCACGAAACTTGTTCTCCTCTCTAGAGAGGAGAACAAATGTTTCCAAACCGTTCAGGAAATGTGAAAACTGGATAGAAATTAGAGAAAAGGTAATAGCACATCACGCGTGATGTGTTATTACTTGGCACTCGAACAATGAAATTCCAGTAAAAGCTATTCAACATGTTCATATCTAACTCCAGCTTCAAAGTCTTGTTGTGTACCACAAATAACTATTTGTGCAAGGAATAGATAATAAGCGTTCATCATAAGACAAAATACAATAAACAACGCCTTTATTGTTGTTCTTCATCTTGGAGTTACCATGAGGCTTTCAACAAAAAGCTTTGCTCATACATCATAGTCAGTTCATAACCCTTTGCGGAATTCATGGGAAAGTGTCGAAAACGCTTCAACCATGTCTTATTCACTTATGCATAAAATGAAATGGCAAAGTGTTCCTACAGTCGTTGTTAAACGTTTCTGGACAAAAAGGCCAATGCAAGACAACAACCATGAGGCACTCATCGAACAAATTGCAAGAAAGCGTTCAAATAAAATCATGAGATGCGGGTACAGTGAACAGGCTGTCACAACACATTTGGTAATTACAAAAACTAAAATGCAAAAAATCGAAAGTGTAATAGTGTATTCATACGATAATTTTCCAATTGACAAGTAAACCGTAACGGTAAAATAAAGAGAGCATACATTTCTCACACGTTGATTTTTTTTAAACGGACCCACAATTAAGGAGTAACGAAATAGGCTACAATGAGACAATTTGTCTTTCAATGTCAGTAAAAATGTCTAAAAAAAGCTCTTAATGCCCCAATATCGAGGATCGGGGTATATTGTTTTTGTCCTGTCTGTCTGTGCGTCCGAAACTTTAACCTTGGCTATACCTTGTGAACTATGTAAGGTAGACTTTTCATACTTGGCAAGTGTATAGGTCTAGTCAAGAGGAACATAAATATGCAAAAAAAGTTAGGTCAAAGGTCAAGTTCACAGAGGTTAAAAAGGGGTGAAATTGGCTGTTTTCACATATTTGACTGTAGAATCCTTATTATTTATCCTATAGAGATGGGGTTTGTTTTATGTTATTGCTTATAAAATGGCGTAACTGTAGTATGTCGACAGATTTGACATAGTATTTACCATTTTTCAGAAACAAGAGGCACAAAGGGGGACAAACGAAAAAAAAAAGATTTTTTTTTTATATTTTATATATTTTGTCGGATCCTGATGCAGTATTTTTCTGTAGGTTTCTCATTGCATGTTTAAACAGATACATTTAACAATTTAAACCATTTCAATAAACAAGAGGCCCAAAGGGGCTTCATCTGTATCAGTGTAAAGGTGCTGAATTATGGTAATAAACAACTTTTGAACTATGTAAGATTTTTAATACTTTGCAAGTGTATAGGTCTTTTCAAGCGGGACATAAATTTGCAAAAAATTAGGGCAAAGGTCAAAGGTCAAGGTCACAGAGGTCAAAAAGGATAAATTTGGGTATTTTCATATATTTTACTGTAGAATCTGGGGACATATGTAGTGTTTCACAAACACTTTTTGTTTTAGTAGTACGTAAGTAAAAAAGCCACGGACAGTCGTATTCTCTTTTTAGGAGACTTTTCATTGCTATTTTCTATAGCTGTATTATCGTAAAGCTATCTATACAATAATCATTTAAACAACAAGAATCAACTGGATCCTCATTTATGTGAGCTTTTCCGTAAATGAAGCGGCTGTAACATTGATATGCTGTACTCCCTGGTACTTTACTACTGTACAGTTTATAACCATGACAGAAGTAAAGTGGAGTTTGTAGTCTTTGGCACTTGTTGTAAATAAATAAAACCGACACAAAATTGGGACAAACTTTGTTTTGATCACGTTAATAATCGTGCAAAATAAAAAGGAAAGAAATATGTCATGAACTGAATGACGCCTATAATTGTCTTATAATTCGAGAGTTAATTCACTGTTACTTGTTTCTTAATGTGATACAAACAATTAACCTTATACGATACACTAAACAGAAATTAATATATGATGAATGTATTTCTCATCGTTTGGTACGTATTAGAAAAAAAGTTCTTTTTAACATTTTATAAGTAGTCACGCCTTTATCCCACGGTAATGAATACGCATGATATATTTCTTTCTCTGCACAGGTTTGTACGATGGCCGATAGCGGCCTGACAAAATACGAACTGACGAGAGATTTTTTTGTACATTTTTTGCATGTGTACAAAACAAAAACTGATGAAAGTTATTTTTGTACGTTACTTTTCTGTGGACAAAACAAAAACTGATGATATGTTTTTTTGTACACTAATTTCATTGGTACAAAACAAACTGATGACAGATTTTATTGTACGTTACTTTCGTATGTACAAGTTATAAACTTATGGACAGATTTTGGACGAATGTTCCTTAAGTTATGGGGTGATGACCAAGTGCTGTAGTAGATTAACATTTTATCAGCAACACTATAATAAAGCCATATCAAACTGTCAACCCACTTTAATTTTAATATAGGTCACATTCCAGCTGTCTTCAGACCATGCAGACAAATATACATCTATGTATCAATGATGACCTACTAAACTGTTAGATCTGAGGCTCCAAAAAGAGATGATTTTTGGATGTTCAAGTATCTGATTCATTAATTAAAAAAAACAAACATGTAATATGCAAATCATAGTTAAAACGCTTAAAAAATTTTTGTAAAGTAAAATCACCGAATCCTATCTCAGTACTGACAAACTCAAAAGCCACCAGAAGTATTGTTCCATAATAACATTTTGCAATAAAAGCACCAAATCCCATCTCTGTACTGATTATTTCAGGCCTCAAACCCTATTTCTCTGTAATTTATGTTTACACACAAATATGCAGTGTTTTCGTAACTTTTTTACTTCCACGTAATCGTCATGACATTATGATTCGCTGAGTATTGTCAGCTTATAGTCTGATTATATGTAAACGGGTGTTTCGACTCTTATTTTTAATAAGCGGCGAGTCTCTTCAGTGGCCTCCGCTTTTGTTTGCAGATTAGTTTATTTATAATTGTATTTTACACACAATATATGTTGGACCATACACCAGTTTTTATTACACCAATCTTTTGTTAATTTATTTAATACTGTTTTCTATACAGTTCATGTAATTTTAATAATTACAATGCATTTGCTTTTCGAAGGTTTATCCTTCAGTTATAAACGATTTTCTCTGAGGTTTTCCTTCCTATATCTTTAGTAATTCTTGAAGGTTTTTCCCTCTGCTATAAGCGATTGTTGGAAAGGTATTAAAGATAGTTTTGCACCTTTTATTTTGTTTCAATAATCGCCAATGTTTTATTAACATCCGCTTTAGTTGCTTAATAGCGGGATTGCATAATATTGGACATTTCATTGAATACATTATTTTGCCGATAGTACAAAGGCAACACACGTACACACGTGATACTAAACATTTTATACAAAAGATAGAAAATCTTAAAGTTCCAAATGACGTAATACTCGTGTCATTCGATGCTTCGAACATGTACACAAATTTAGAATCATCTAAAATTCTACAAGCTGTTAAAGCAGCACTTGGGGATATCGATAGGAAAGATTATCCTATACCGATTTATCCTAAAGCTACTGAAAATAGTGCTCGAAAACAACGAGTTCACATTCAGCGATAAAATATACCGCCAAATTATTGGTGTACCAATGGGTGGCTCAGCTTCTGCCGAACTAGCAGATCTAAGAATATACGAGATACTAGAAAACATTCTGAGAAAATTCAGACATAAAAAACATATAGTATTCAGTACAAGATACAGAGATGATGGTTATCTTATTTTTAAAGGAACAACTGAAGAGATACACGAACTCTTCCAAATAGCTAATAATAGCCACAAACACCTTAAATTCACATATGAAATCTCAAAATTTGAGATGGTGTTTCTAGATACATTAATATATAAAGGCGATAGATTCGATCTGAATGGAACTCTTGACATGAAAACATACACTAAAAAAACTGAGACCTTTCAATATATCGAAAGGACGAGCTCACACCCAAAAGGGGTGTTTAAAGGCTTTATAAAAGGCGAAATTATTCGTCACATACGAAATACTAACAATGAATACGAAATATGCGAACTAATCGAAGCATTCAAACAAAGGCTAACCAAAAGAGGTTATAGCTCATCAGAAATTCAAAATATTATCAATGAAACAACAACATTAAGAAGAAAAAATCTTTTACAAGATAATAAAAGATCAAAAGCTAAAAGCTTGGTGTTCGTTACAAAATACAATCCCGCTATTAAGCAACTAAAGCGGATGTTAATAAAACATTGGCGATTATTGAAACAAAATGAAAGGTGCAAAACTATCTTTAATACCTTTCCAACAATCGCTTATAGCAGAGGGAAAAACCTTCAAGAATTACTAAAGAAATGATTCACTGATATAGGAAGGAAAACCTCATAGAATTACTGGACGAATAAATCGTTTATAACTGAAGGATAAACCTTCGAAAAGCAAATGCATTGTAATTATTAAAATTACATGTATAGAAAACAGTATTAAATAAATTTACAAAAGATTGGTGCAATAAAAACTGGTGTATGGTCCAACATATATTGTATGTAAAATACAATTATAAATAAACTAATCTGCAAACAAAAGCGGAGGCCACTGAAGAGACTCGCCGCTTATTAAAAATAAGAGTCGAAACACCCGTTTACATATAATCAGACTATAAGCTGACAATACTCAGCGAATCATAATGTCATGACGACTACGTGGAAGTAAAAAAGATAACGAAAACACTGCATATTTGTGTGTAAACATAAATTACAGAGAAATAGGGTTTGAGGCCCGAATTAATCAGTAAAGAGATGGGATTTGGTGCTTTTATTGCAAAATGTTATTATGGAACAATACTTCTGGCGGCTTTTGAGTTTGTCAGTTCTGAGATAGGATTCGGTGATTTTACTTTACAAAAATTTTATAAGCGTTTTAACTATGATTTGCATATTATATGTTTGTTTTTTTAATTAATGAATCAGATACTTGAACATCCAAAAATCATCTCTTTTTGGAGCCTCAGATCTAACAGTTTAGTAGGTCATCATTGATACATAGATGTATATTTGTCTGCATGGTCTGAAGACAGCTGGAATGTGACCTATATTAAAATTAAAGTGGGTTGACGGTTTGATTTTTAAAATATGGCTTTATTATAGTGTTGCTGATAAAATGTTAATCTACTACAGCCCATAACTTAAGGAACATTCGTCCAAAATCTGTCCATAAGTTTATAACTTGTACATACGAAAGTAACGTACAATAAAATCTGTCGTCAGTGTTTGTTTTGTACCAATGAAAGTAGTGTACAAAAAAACATTTCATCAGTTTTTGTTTTGTACACAGAAAAGTAACGTACAAAAATAACTTTCATCAGTTTTTGTTTTGTACACATGCAAAAAATGTACAAAAAATCTCTCGTCAGTTCGTATTTTGTCAGGCCGCTATCAAAAGAACTCCAAGAGCCGTGCGCCTCGACGGGTTCGAATGACAAATGTTCAAAATAAAGGTCGCAGCCACCGAAATCCTGATATAAAAATAAGCACACAAACTTTATAGAAAAATTTTGTTACTACTTCACCTCATCCATCAACAATATAGAAAAAAAGAATGGGTGCTACATCATCAACCAGAGAGATGAGAGAGATGTTTTAATAGGTAAGGCATCACGATGAGTATGGAGAAAATATTTCAATTCACAATGAACTTAACTCGTTTTTACGGAAATGTTGTTAAAAATGCAAAAGACTGATTAAAGATCCAGAAAAGCTGGGACATAACCTACATTCCTTACGTAATATGGGAATATCGACAAACTACTCTTCTTGCATCCGTAAAATTAGCTTTGAGACCTAGTGACCTGAAAATTTTACATACATACTGTTCTCTCACTGATACTGGTGATATCTACTGAAATATTTGATGATTCAGATCAAACCTTCGGGAAATTTTGAGTTTGATTTTTCTGCCGTAGGGCGACAGTGCTTTACCAGCAGACTAGGCTCCTTGAGCAAACCGACAGATTAGCGGCGAGCAACCCTTGACCCATATTTCTTAATTACGTATTGTTATTTTCTCTCCTTTCATGATTGTTGTCATGGAGTTAGTAGTCTACCTGTGTTGGGTTTTATTCGTATGTTTATTATACTATAGGGAAACGGGACAGATGAAGGAGAGGTTTGGGTACCCATAAACCGGTTTAACCCTATCGCTGGCTTTTGCTAGTGCTGTCCCGAGTTCCTTTGTCCTTTGTTTTGTTTGTGTTTTCCTGTGTACTTCCCTGGCAGATTATGGCATGTGACTGTAATTTTCAGTCATTGTAGACATTTTCTGTTAACCCCTTTGTTACAAAATTAACGGATTGCAACTTTCTTTTCCTGATTTTGACGTCTAAAATATCTTGCCCCAAATGTTACAGAGAATTAATATGTATTAAAATATTATGAACAAATAAAGGGATATGTCTTCAACATACTACATTTAATTCATTTTCTGTCTAAATTGACAATTAGGATTTTCATATTCACACAAGATACATTTTTTCAGTGACTAATTTTGTTTTCACGTTTTGGGATCTCAGCGATGGTGATGAGGTAGTACATGTAGAAACTTGAATAAAGTTTTTTTTTAAAAAAAAAGAAAAAGTGTCACCTATTGTTTCCGGAATAATTTTACACTTTTTCCATTATCAAAACTAATATGTAAAACTGATTTGAGATTTACTACAGGTGGCACGGTAGTATTTATTCCTGGCACTAGGTTTCCCAATTGTGTACCCTACTCAACTGAATATACTAAAGCCTGTGATTGGATATAAATGTATTGTATACCAGAAAGCAAAATGTTTTCAAGCTTTTATACATATATTATGCTCAAATATAGGCAAAGGTCTTCAATAAGTATAACAGTAAATTTTTCATGGGTCTTTTAATATTTAGTCTTTTCACTGCGGCAAAAGGTGAAAATCAGGGGTCACTTCCTTCAGCTGGAGCTAGCTCAAAAACAAGACGGGCATGAGGATGTTTTGCATTTATTTTTTAAATCTTGTATGAAAGTCCTCTAGGTAACTGCAGTTTCTGAACCTTGATCAAATTTAGAAAGTAGCCAAATATTGCAAAATCTTACTATTGTCGGCAATGGGAAAATAAATACTACCGTGCTACCTATAGGGTGAAATGAGTAATTGTAAATTTTCATTTGGTAATATTAAATATTACATTGTAGTACTCAGTGCTGTGAATTTCACTGATTTATTGAAGAATAATAGACCAAAAGGTTAAAAAAGGCTTAGAAATGAGGAAATATTGCTGATTCAGCAATTTTAGATTTTTATGGATATGCTCATATAGTTTT
>MJUU01072242.1:13107-25650 GCA_002080025.1 Modiolus philippinarum
ATCATGTCGTACAGTTTAGGTATATTTTGGATAAAAATGTTGATTACAGTACACTTTTCTAATTTCAACTAACAAATTGGATTTAAATACCAAAATAAATCTTCAATTTTGAAATTTGAAGCCCAAAATGGGTGAATTATGGACATAAATTTTGACCATCATTAGATAAAAATGCAACTTCTGCTGAATATTTGAAGTGAAAATGTTAGCATGTGCCAGCCATAAGTTGAATTAAGACTCCTTTGTGACAAAATGAAAATATAGAGTTAATTGTGCCATGTTTAGAACTCTTTACTTGAGCTTTTATCCACCCATGGGGTCTGTTTTTGTTGTTGCACTGCTGACTATGTTGAAAAAGTTCACTATAGTACATTTTGCAAGAGAAAAACTGCAAGTAAACTAAAAAACCTGCCTTTCAAGTGCTTCATTGCATCAATATGAAATTCTGCTATGCACATTTAGAATCTGGGCTTGCTGTAAGAGATGGAGTGGTCATTTGTTTGAAAACAAAGAGTGTCAATATAAGAATGATATTGAAGACAGAAGTCATTGATTAAATACAATAGGGATAATCTAAGCTATATTTCTTGGAATGACTGTTATTATTACTATGTTTCAATGCAATGATATCACCAAGAAATGGCTGTCAGCCATTTTAAGGTATGCTTGAAATAGCAGTTTTTAGCCAGCCTATTTTGCCTATGGGGTGGGCATTTGAAATCCAACATTGGGTCAAGGTCAAAGGGTATATTCAAATGTACTTTATTGTGGCCATCTCAAAAATGAGTAATCTTGCTCCAGGAAGTGTTTCCACTAGATGTGTGCTCAATGTGTATTCCTATAGGTGGCACGGTAGTATTTATTCCTGGCACTAGGTTGCCCAATTGTGTACCCTACTCAACTGAATATACTAAAGCCTGTGATTGGATATAAATGTATTGTATACCAGAAAGCAAAATGTTTTCAAGCTTTTATACATATATCATGCTCAAATATAGGCAAAGGTCTTCAATAAAAATAACAGTAAATTTTTCATGGGTCTTTTAATATTTAGTCTTTTCACTGCGGCAAAAGGTGAAAATCAGGGGTCACTTCCTTTAGCTCGAGCTAGCTCAAAAACAAGACGGGCATGAGGATGTTTTGCATTTATTTTTTAAATCTTGTATGAAAGTCCTCTAGGTAACTGCAGTTTCTGAACCTTGATCAAATTTAGAAAGTAGCCAAATATTGCAAAATCTTACTATTGTCGGCAATGGGAAAATAAATACTACCGTGCTACCTACAGAATGTTGTATAAATGTATGTTTAGAATACTCATTTCTATAAGTAATCGTAAAAGCTGTACTAAAATCGCCTTATCAGCTATAAAACGTATATCAACATCCTCACTCTATACGTATAATCTCTTAGTAATCTTAAAATATGTAGTATTTTATATTATTGGTTAAAATTTACATTATATCTTACATTCTCAGTTAATTTCAAAAAATTTGTCAATTTAGCAAATATACTATCGCCATGAAATTCATCATAAAGTCCATTATTTGATCGTATCGGTTTTATTATTTTACTGCACAAGTTGCGCTTTGTGTCTTCGGTATCTGTTGTACATTAGATTTTCATAACGTATGTAAAACCGTCATAAAACTTAAATAAAGGTTATTGCTTTATTTTTCATTACTTCGAAATTTTTATAAATTTTCATAATTGTCTGTGAAATATATGTACCCCTACGTTAAATATAGACTGTTCATCATAATTGGAACAACGGCAATAGAATACAGAAGGAACAAAGGAGTGCAATTTACAAAGTAAGTGACAACCGAACCGTCAGTCAAAGGAACGAACAATCCATGGACAAAGGCAACACCGGAAAAAAATCGAAATCCAAAGACAAATCTCATTTTTTCTTTCCGATTTGCCATTTTCAAAAATTACTTTTGTTTCTTATATTTCCAATTAAAGTAACCAGAGTAAATGATGTCCATGTATTTGACGTCAAAATTTACTGCACTATTCTACCTCGGATCAGGTTAAGGGAGCATGTGCCTCCGTTTGTAGAAGTATTTGATATATTTTCAGTGTTTAATTAATATTGTACATGGAACATATTACTTTGGTGATTGTCCAATATGTTCATAACATATGGAGGTCTGATTGTCGAACATTCCACATTATAGAGTTCTGATTACCCATCATTTCACATTATAGAGTTCTGATTGTCGAACATTTCACAGTATGGAGTTTTAATTGTCTCACATTTTTACGATTACTACAAAATTTTTTCAAAATTTAACTTGGTACTGTTTGAGGGTTAGAGAAGTAACACGTACCATGATTTTTAATTGGTTTCGTCTCAAGGTTAGCCAATGACAATAATCAATCAGCTACCTAACAGATCTTTCAAAAACATATTTTCCTCACTTACTGTGTGACGGTTGCTGTTAACAGAGCAGGACATGCTTACCCTTCCGGAGCACCTGATGTCATTCTCAGTTTCACTGGAGTTCACACTGTGAGTGCCTTTGTTCTGAATGTTGTAATTTCTGGTTCTGTGCTTTGTATCTGTCTAACGTCATTGTTTTTGTGTCTAACGTCATTGTTTTCTGTGTTCGCGTTTTTGCCCTGTCTTTGGACTTCGATTTTTGTGAATTTCACCCCTTTGTTCCTTCGATATTCTACTGCCGTTGTCTCACATTATGGAGTTCTGATTGTCCAATATGTTCATAACATATGGAAGTCTGATTGTCGAACAGTCCACATTTTGGAGTTCTGATTGCCCATCATTTCACATTATGGAGTTCTGATTGCCCATCATTTCACATTATTGAGTTCTAATTGTCGAACATTTCACATTATGGAGTTTTGATTGTCCCATATTTTCACATTATGGAGTTTTGATTGCCCATCATTTCACATTATGGAGTTCTGATTGTCCATCATTTTACAATATGGAGTTCTGATTGTCTAACATTTTGCATTAATTAGTTTTAATTGTCCCTCATTTTACATTACGGAGTAACAAGAAAGTTCTGCTTGTCCTACATTAATTGTTGCTAATTAAACAGTGTATGATCAGCATTTATATTTGGGATAAAGAGGGCTTTTGTAAATATATCTATATAATAGTTAGTCCGATATACAGTTGGTTTTCTTAAAAAAGACAAAAAGTGATATGAATTGGAAATGTTCAAATAATTGATGTTGAAACATTATTTATTATTCAAAACAAACATTATTTCCATTGTTTAAAAACAATGTTTATTTCTTATAATATTGTTGATATACAATTTGAATTATTTGACGCAATGTAATCAGACCATGATTATACTTTAAAAGAAAAAATACCGCATATTTTGATTTGGATTTTAACTTAAAATGAAGCAAATAATATATGAAATGTCTGCGAATCAGTTGCTCGTGGCTGTCTCATGTCCTTGTTATGTCACCCCAGACAAAGTCGGGGTGACATATTGTTATTCTACGTTTCTTTTGATTCTTCTTTTTTCTTTTTTGCTTCTTCCCATAAATTTTGTCCGGGCGATTATCTTGAAATGGCTGAATGATTTCAAACTTCGCACAAAGTTGGACCACCATCTGAAGTTATCTGCTGTGCCTTTAAAAATAGTTTGTATAAATGTTCAGTAAGATGAGAGGAAGGAATCTTACGGCAAAAATTTTCAAACAGGCGGCCTAAATACCTAAAACGTTCGACTTTGTCCGATTTCAACGAAAATTGATTTCTTGGTAGATTTTGAGGCTTTGAATACAATGGAATCATCGAATGGGGTGTCTGGGTTGTGACATCCGCCAAAGATCGCAATTGCAAATCTAGTTTTGTCTTGTTTTTGTCAGTTTCCGTTTTTGTAAGGACGTTTGACTTTGATTTTTGTAATCATCACTTATCGTGTTCCTTCGGTATTCTACTGCCGTTCTTTGTCTAGAATGTACATCATGAAAATCATTTCCAGGAATCAATATCAAATACACAACTATGTATTTGACATACAGTACAGGACATGGAACTTCGAACTAATTACAGAGATGATTTGACGAAGTACACCACCGCAATTTTTGCGCCTGTTCCAAGTCAGGAATATTTTGGTCATTGGCTTGTCCTTGTCTTCTTATAAAATTTTAGTTTCTTGATGTTTTGGTTATTGGATGTGGTTTGTTTCCATTGATTTATTCACTTTTTTAACATTCTGGGGCCATTTAGGGCTTGCTATATGTTGTGAGGTTCCTCACTTTGATGAAGACCGTACAGTGACCCTTAGATGCTTTGTTTTGGGTTGTTTTAACCTGGATATGGGATGTTGTCTCCTTGACATTTACCACATTTCCTTTCTTTTTCATGCCAACTCATTCGTTCTCCCGTTGGTGCCATTGGTGCAAGTAGATGTATGGTTTAATGCTATGGAATACATGGAGCTCTCAAACTCACCATTCAACACTACCAACCTCCCAGACTTTGTCATCATTGACTAGCAATAGGTTGAGCCCAACAGACACTTTTGGTACCATTACCTGACAGAGATTATAGGATTAAACATCGTTTCAAAGGAATTTATTGGAGTATAAACGGGACCAATTCACTCACAAACAAATAAAAGTCCGAAGGACTTTTATGATATGTTTGTGAGTGACTTGGTCCTGTTTATACTCCTATAAATTCCTTTCAAACGGTGTTTAATCCTTATAATTCTGTTAATTTGATGATAAGTAATTAAATTCTTACTTTTATAATACCAATCACACGTTTTTGTTCTATTTGATTCACTCGGCGTATGAATTTATAAGGTGAACTTAAATGTAGGTCGGTCAACGTCGTCTATCGAAAAATAAACGATTTCAGGAATTGATACCGGAAGTAAATTCAACCAATCATACCAGCGTATTTCCTATTATGCAAATCATATAAGAATTATGACACATTAACAAACCAACAGTTCAAGGGTTGGCATAGTAGCATATTAAGAACACTATTCAGACCCCATAATCAAACTTTTACCGACTACTTAATCCTCTAAAAATAGAACAGACCGTGCTTAATGCCACATTCATAGAGTATTCAGCCGGAGGGCTGCCATCAGTCAAGTGCAGAAAATACCTCAACTAAATCAACGACTTCAACAACTCAAACTTCGGCTACAGAATCAAGAAATGTCTTTGGCCTCTTATTTGTTGATGTATATGTGCTTTATTGTAACTAAAAGAGTTCTTGTAACATGTGATCAGTACAGTTTATGTCATTGTTCAATTCAAATACAATGTAGTTGATGTTGAAAAATCCTTGTTTTAAACCAGTAGTACCGGTATTTTAATTTCATAATCATTTAATGAAAATATAACATTTGAATATAAGTATTTTTGCCCATTATCTTAAATAAAAGAATGTATGAAAGTCAAAGTGGAGACATCTTGCCATGTTATTTCCAATAAAACATATGATTAGTTACACCAACTTAAATATACTGACTCAACAATTAAACGGGAAAATCAAAGTTACCATAGCATCGCCTATTTATACTAAAGCAATGAATCAAACAATCAATGAAATATTCCTAACAAAAAGAGAAGACAAGCAGCAGCATCAATATATTTTCAAATCAACACTTCTTATAGAACCTTAAAACTGTCAATTATTAAAGTGACATAGACCAACGGCGGTAGAACGCCAAAGGAACAAGGGAAGTGATGATCACCCAGTCGAAGTTCAAAGACATGGCAAAAATCAACAACAAAGAAAAACAGACAAAACAAAGACGTGGGACAGCCACAATGCACGGAAATTTAAACCAAGGCAATCATAGTGTGAACTCCCATGAAAACCGGAAGTTACATCAGGTGGTCCAGATGAATAATTCAAGCAAGTGAGAATCGAAGTAGAAAACACTCCCAATGTCCGACATTTTTTACTTATAATTTTCAAATTTTTGACAATTAAAAAAAACAGCTTTTAGTAAATTCATAATGACAGCAATTTAACTTCGGTTACAAAGTTACAAAAGCATGCGAAAAAGAATTTCAAGGTAGTAAGCTCTTTATTTACAAAATCGCTGAAATCAAAATTCATGTTTTCGAGGTATTTCGAATCAAGTTTCAAACTCTACAAGAGGACAACAACTAAATCGATTGGTTTTTACACATGTATATTTGTAAAAGTCAGTGAGATGATATTAGACAAGAAAAGATATGGCTATAATGCCATATCAAGCTATTCGGTCTTTTTATTCATAGTTCTTGGTATGGATCTCCAAAGGATTTATGCACGGACTAAGTAACATTTCTTTCAAACTTATGTCATTTAACACTCTCTAATTAATGTTCCAATGAAGGGAACACTAACTTAATAGATTTTAATTTTAATTAACACCATTATTATCATTATGTATATTTATTATAATTGACATACAAGAGTTACCTAAATCACCGAGCCTAAATATAACGTTTGATTATTAATAACAAAATTCTTAGAATACATATCATTGACACTTTGACCTAATTATTATTAACCCATGTGATCGGACAGCTATTACCTGTAAACAAAACAATCAATGTTATTTACATACATGTTGACCATACTGAGGATCGAGTTGTGTATGAATATTTGTAGTTATAATTATCGAGACATGAACAAATCGCTTCAAATCATGATTAAAAACACACCTCTTAAATTATTTGCATTCAGATAATTGATCTCGAGTCTATAAAACTGTAGAAAAGGCTCCATATACCGAACTATTTCCTACACCAAAGTCCTAATGAGATCATTTCGAAATGTATAATATATATTGAATAGATACATTGCAAAGGGCCCAGATCCGAATATTAGCAAGGGCAATTTATTCTCAGTTTTATTGACAGTGTAATGTCACTTGTATTTGAAACACTGGTATGTTTTTTTACCCTAAAATTTGAATAAACTATGCAATATTCATTAATTTGAATTTTTACTTTTCTTATATTGATTCATAATTATGGTCTTCCAAACGTTTAGATTTTATCTGCACTGAAGAGACATAAAACGTCGAAATGCGCATATGCAGAAAGTAAATTCACAGTAACTTCGGGTATTTAGTTATTTGATTACTTTGAATTTTCACTTTTTTTCCCAATTAAATATTATTTGACTGTGTCTTTTTATCTGAAATGACGGATTTTTTTGCCGGAGTGATACATTCATATCAAAATAAAGTTATTCAGTTATTCTGTTGACGCAAAGTTATCCTGTTGACGCAACATCGTCTGAAAATTCTCGGATAAGTTAAGGAAGTACAAGTGTCAGAAATTTGGTATTAAAATAAAAATGCTGACCTTATGTTTTGAGGAATTTTGCTAATGGATCAACATGAGCGAAAAATTTGAAAATCCATGTTAGAATTTTTGAGATATGAGACGTAAAAATTTTGGCTCGAAAGTTTTCTTCACTTCCTATTAGTTGTTTATTTTATATGCCTTGAAATATAAAAATATAATTGGAAGTTTATAAAATGTTATACATTGTCTACTTTGTGCATTTTAAAGAGATAAATGACCAAGAAAATGTGATACAAGTGCACATAATTTAACCTTGTTTCAATGGATAAAACCGGAGGATATCGAACGCTTTCGAAATCTGACGGTCATACTCCCTTAATAGGACTTGGGTATCAGTACACTTCCATGTACTTTAAAAACTGCACTTTAAAAAAAGACCATAGGTTGCATGATTACATAATTCATTTTCTATTTTTGAAAGTGATATTTCCTTTATCTCAAATCTCCTTGCCTGAACATATACACAATAATATAATTAACGTAATTTTAGATAATCCATCAGATAAGTAAGTAAAGCTTGTTCAAAAAGTAGGAAATAAAACTTCAATTATGTTATTTGACTAGTTCCAAAATAAAAGAAGAAATTTTTAATAATCCCTTTTTTAGTGGAAATACCTTGAAAATTGATATAGACACATTAAAGTTCTTTAAATCGTTTCAATATTAAAAGTACATGTGTATAGCTGTTTTAGTAAATGAACTTTATTATAGAATGAAATTATTTTGGATATTGATATGGTTTGGTCAAAATGAATATATTCTGATAATTTCAATTAACGTTTAGAGAGTAATATCCTTTGCAAATCAAGACCATACAAAATTACAACATTCAAAATATTTTTTTTTATTGCAACACTCTCAAAACCCATTGCCATTTCATGAAATTTATTCTGATCTCTTCAACACCTTATGTTTTCACCTTCAGGGTATACCAGCCATCTTATTCCCTATGTAATAACGTTAAGGTTAAAAATAATATTCTGACAAAATAAACTGAAAATAAATTTATTTTGAAGATCGAATTAGCCTTCATAAAACTGGTCTACAATAACTTTATAAAAGAATTCATTATCAATTTATTCTGAACGAATCACACTGAAAGAAAATTTACTTAGAAGATCGAATCAGCCGACATAAAACAATCAGTCGTTACAAAAACTTTATAAAGAATTCATTATAAATTTATTCTGACAGAATTACACTGAAAATACATTTATTTCGATGCCACTGCTGGTGGACTATTAGTCCTCGAGGGTATTCTCCAGCCCAGTAGTCAGTACTTCGGTGCTGACCCGAAAGCCGATTATATTTGGAACCTTACAATATCTATTTTATGTAAATTTTGTTGAAACTAAGGAGTATCTCCCTCATGCAAAGCTCTGTCCTTAGCTGATTTTGGCTTTCTATTTGGATCATATTTGATTATTTGCTGTCTATCAGTTTTTAAACATCTTTGACTTAACGGTCGTCCATTAGATTTTATCTGCACTGATGAGACATAAGTTGTCGAAATGCGCATAATCAGAATTCACAGTAACTTCGGTATTTAGATATTTCATGATGCAATGAGCCTACATAAAACTGTCTTTATAATAACTTCATAAAGACTTCATTATAAATTTATTCTGACCGAATCACACTGAAAATAAATTTATTCTGAAGATTGAATGAGTCTACATAAAACTGTCTTTATAATAACTCTATAAAAGAATTCATAATAAATTTATTCTGAATGAATCACACTGACAATAAATTTATTTTGAAGATTGAATGAGTCTTCATAAAACTGTCTTTATAACAACTCTATAAAAGAATTCATTATAAATTTATTCTGAACGAATCACAGTGAAAATAAATTTATTTTGAAGATTGAATGAGTCTACATAAAACTGTCTTTATAACAACTCTATAAAAGAATTCATTATAAATTTATTCTGAACGAATCACACTGAAAATAAATTTAATTTGAAGATTGAATGAGTCTACATAAAACTGTCTTTATTATAACTCTATAAAAGAATTCATTATAAATTTATTCTGAACGAATCACACTAAAAATAAATTTATTTTGAAGATGGAATGAGTCTACATAAAACTGGCTTTATAATAACTCTATAAAAGAATTCATTATAAATTTATTCTGAACGAATCACACTAAAAATAAATTTATTTTGAAGATGGAATTAGCCTTTATAAAACTGTCTTTATAATAACTCTATAAAGACATCATAATAAATTTATTCTGACAAAATCACACTGAAAATAAATTTATTTTGAAGATCGAATCAGCCTACATAAAACTGTCTTTACAATAACTTCATAAAGACTTCATAATAAATTTATTCTGACCGAATAAATTTATTTTGATTATGGTGGCATTACCTTAGAAATGATTTAACATAGCTTTACATCTTTAATAAAAGTTTTCTATTTTGCTCTCAAAAAATTTATTTTAAGGAGTAATGAATGGTCTTTTGAATGACATGACATTACAGAAACATTTGTATAAAAATGTGTAATATAATAATGACAACTTGACTTCAAAAAAGATATAGGAGTATTCATTTATAAATTTTGTATAGTAAAAATACCCTTGAGGGGTGCTTATTGTTCACCTCTTGTTGAAGACCCTCAGGCGACATCAAGATGTAGACAGGAATAAAAGCCCTGGAGTTTTCTATGTATCGTGTGCGTTTTTGTCACATGTACATTCACTCCATATCCTTTCATTTTTCCTATATGATTGAAAGAAAAAATAAAATGAAATAAACATTAAAAAATGATTAATTTGATGAGTAACAACTATAATTTGATCAATCTTATTAAAACTATTGCCCGATTGTTATTTTTTTTACCGATCTCTCTTCTGCGAATCTAGATATATTTCAATATTATACTTGGAGAAACTAACCTATCAAATATTTTTCTAATGATGTCATCTTGTTTTGTCAGGTATCTTTACCTTGGCTTTTGGCTATGGTATCTGAAGTGTCTATAGCCATGATAGTGTCTGCTGTTGTGATAGGTGAAGTTTTTATCTGCTAAGTGACATTTGTTTAACATTTATACATCCATGACAATGTCTTTTGCTGTATTATCTAGATTATTTGCAGTGTTCCATGTTGTAATATCAGACTCATGCTGGTTGTCGGACATGTCGGTGTCTTTTTCATCATTTTGATTCTGCAAACTGTTGCCTTCTTCGCATTCCAGTGATTCATAATTTCTGTTTCTATTGTTTTAACATTGTCTTGTTCAGGTGGCCTTCTTGAAGTGTTGATTCTCTTGAATAAAATAAATGAAATTAGGCAAATTTTGCAGTTGCTGTGCAATAAAGGTAACACTAGAGGAAATGTAAGGAAAGTGTCAGATAAAATGTTGAGATATTGGCATGAAACATATCAAATGTATGTTTATCCAGCATCCACCTGTTTTGGTCTGGATCATATCTCTAGCTTTACATACATGGAATACTTCAACTTTTCAATATGTCAGATTTTTTTCACAATCATCCTGGAAAACTCTCATCAGAGGCAATTGAAATGTTTTTTTTTATTTATTACCTTTTTAATATATGTAAATATTTACTTTTACATGTTATATACAGTTTTAGACCGATTTTATCATAATACAACGAGGTGCTAAATGTTTAAATATAACATTTATTATCTATTACGCCTGTAATTTCCACCATTTGTTCCACATGATTAGGCTTACATCCCAAAATTTATGGTATGGTTCATTTGAATAATTCACCAAATAGTTGGATCATTTTGAAACACAGTTACAAGAATTTGATCAATTCAAATAATGTGTCAGTATTTCCTGAGTATTTTCCAAAGTGTGTGATACACTGTAGTGGATAATACGTTACATATATCATTTTTTTATATCCCGCTACACGTGGTGATATTATTTGATACCCTCAGTCGTGTGTCTGTCCGTCTTTCTGGCCATCCCTCCCACCTACTCCTACCCCCATCTTGAAGGTTTCCGACAGATAACTAGTGAATGAAATAATATAGTGTCACGAAACTAAGTACCCAAAACTCATGAAAAGTTGGTTTCGGTTTCAGAGGTCCAGGGCATCTGGAGTAAAACATTTTGAAACTTTGAAATTTTGTACATATGGATTTCCTACTGATAATTGAATGAAACAACGTACAGTCTTCACACTTGGTATTGCAATTATTTACCAGAAACCTTAGGTGAAGTTCAATTTTGGGTCAGAAGTCTAAGGGGTTCTGGAGTTATGTCACTTGAAACTTGAATAATTTGTGAATCTTAGGGTTTCCACTGATAATTTACATATTGTCTCCAAACTAGGGATGTAAATTGTTTACTAAAAAACTCAAACTTATTTCGACTTTGGATTCAGAGATCCAAAAAGCTCTCAGGGAGTACTGCCCTTGAAACTTCGAATTTTTGTGAAACGTCTCGGGGTATCATGTAATGCACCACTACTATTTTGTTTGTTTTGTCTTGCATCAAGTTTTATATCTGACAGGATTTTTTTTTATTAATTGTACTTATTTTGTTTTCTGGTTTGCAGCGAAGAAATTTATTCGATATAGAAATCATTGATTTATTTTCCTGTAGAATTCTTATACCCTACCTTTTATAAAAGAATTAACATTTTAGATCAGGTGATTTGTTATTCTATACATATCCAGAAAATTTTCAGTGTTTTAAAATATAACATCTCCAGCCCTCTGAGTCACTGAACAATACTTTTTCTTGTATGAATCACTGTTTTTTTTTAAATGTTGTAATGTAATCATTGTTATGAATTTGCCCTGGATGGGCCCTTGATTGGAATAAACAGATTCTTGTCTTTTATTTAGATTAGTGAGTACTTGGAATCAGCATTTTGTTGTTTGCTGATTTTACATGCAAACCAGAGGTTTCCAGGAGCCTGTATCGCTCACCTGGCTTTCAGTTGCCTTAATCAAGGGAACATTGTAAGTTATACAGTTGATCTTCAGTTTCTCAAACTTTTGTAGCTCGAACACCTCCAATATCTTGAACTGTTTTTAAAGTCTGATAAAAAACGTTCTTGCTAAGGACCACTTTCGACACCAGTTTTGAAGTCGAGACGTCATTTTGTAAATGGCAGTCAACAAACAATTTTCAACACCGGTTTTGAAGTCGCAACATCAATATCTATTTGGAAACCAAATTTCATTGAAATCGGACAATGTTGAATTTTCCCGCCTTTTTTGG